>SNQJ01S0203913.1:6353-16621 GCA_010110895.2 Picea sitchensis
GCTTTTGCTAGGAAGAGGCATGAGTTGGCCTGATGCCAGGTAAACCTGTATGGTGCATTTTAGGGTTATAATAGTTGTGCTTATGATTTCTTCTGTGAATACTCTAGACTATTGGCTTTTTGAAGAAAATGAATGGATATTCTTTGCTGTGTGTAGCCTGTGCATTGGTTTATTGGTTGAAACATGTTTGGTCAGCTTGGGTTTTTTGGTCTGGTTCTCTGTGGAAAATAATGATTATGGTTTCACAAAGCTATGAGTTTTGGTGCATGGGCTTACAACCAGTCTTGGTGTTAAGTTTTATCATTCCTTTTCGTCTCAGTGGTGGATATGTTTCGTTTGACTGGGTTGCAATGCAAACTGTTCAAGAGTGGGAATGTTTCTTGCCATGTTTTGGCCGAGCCCCGAGCTGTCATTTGTAATAGCATTGCCTTTGTTATCACTGTTGCTGGAAAACATTGGACAGTCGGGTTTTAGCATTACCCAAAATTTTAAATGGAAGCTTGTATAAGTTTGGTTGGCCACGGGTTGTACTCACGCTTTCTTTCCATAGTGTTTTTAAGAGTTCGCTTCTCTCAATTATCCATTGGAGATGGTTGAATGTTATGTTCTGGTAACCCTCACTGTCAAATTTTTGGGTTAAAAGTTATGTGTCTGTGGTGATTTTAAAAGGGCATGAGCTCTCTATGTCTTCAAAGACTATTCCTTGATTGAACCATCTGTTGTTACCTCTCCGTGATAACTTTTTTTTTAAAAAGGGCACGGGTTATCTGCGTCCCTGAAGAATTATTCATTTGATCGAGCTATTTGTTCTTGCTTCCATTTACTGTGTTAAACCCTAACACAATATTGGTCTAGTTTCAATCTCGTCAAGGTTAAAAGAGACACCTGTGTGCGCTTGGTTCGTTGAGCACGACTTGGTTCTGTTTCTCTTCGGGGACTATTTTGCTCTGTCTCTTGTTGGGAATTTCTTTTAAAAGAAGTCTGTACATGTCTAATCTAGGAGAATCTCAGGATCAGAGCTGCATGTTATTGGTTGAATGCTAGTTCGAATCAAGACTTATGTTGATAAACGCATGTGTGTGATTGAATCAGGGCCTGATTATGAGTTTTAACGCCAGTGGATTGTGTCAAACAGTGTTGGAAAGTCTACAGTTGGTGGTTAATACTGGGCCTATTCTTATTTGAGTTTAAGAAATAAATATTGGATGTGGATGGCTGGAATCATTGTGCATATTTCTATTTGGTTTTGAAGGAAAAGGGGTTTAGCATTGGAATATGAAAGACTGTGGCTTGAAGGGTTATACTGTTGTTATGAAATTGGCAATGATGTTATTATGACTGTTGTATAGATATTGTATAGATGCAAGGGCTGCTATAATTAAAGTATTCTAGGCATATGAATTGTCTTTTATTTGAAGTCAACAAGCATTCTATAAATAAAGGACAATTAAATGGTTTTGGTTTTAAAAGTGAATGCTTATTGGATTGTGGGGTCTGAACAAAGTTATGGTTGTTGTTTGATTTGATTTATTTTTATGAACAATATCCATATTTTATTCCCTCTCATACTATCTCTTTTTTCACTCATTATACCCCCCTCATAATCCCAATTTCATTTTTTACACGCCTTGTTCTATAAAATAAATTAAAATCTTTGTATAATAGTGACAAAAGATATGACACAAAAATAGGTGGCAAATGATATTGTTGGTATTGATTGCACAGTTAAATTATTTGATGAATTGTTGAGTACTACTCGTGTACTTGTCCCCTGTCGTGCTACCACTTTTGCGCTCATTACAATCCCTTTAGATGTCCCATGAACCCTATCCACCACCTACTCACTTGGAAATTATTAAATAATTTATTATTGATTGATTTGCATGGGTATCATGTCAATTTCCGAGCCAAACTTTGTTTCATGCAAACATAATGTCATGTATGGTCTGTTAAGGGCTAGTTACTAATGAATTGTTGCATACAGGATGAGTTTCTTCAGCAGGGGCAACCGTGGAAGAAATAATAGAGGAAGAGGTAATTGGAACAGAGGGCCTAGAAGGCCTAGATTCTCAATTCATTTTGATGTTGAAACCTAGTAGTTGAACAAGTTGTTTCAAGCTGGGTTCTTCAATTGGATTGGGCAAGGGATAGTTCAACCCTGACCAGAGAGACCTCCCTTCCAACCTCAAAATGTCCCTGGTATTCCTGTGCCTCCTCATGTGTCATTGCAACTAGAAGTTCCTGCAAATGATGGATGGCAGGAGATTGTCAACTTGACAGTCTCCCACCATTGTGGCTGGCCCAATTTATCATTACCTCCTCCACCACTTGTAAATATTAATGTTCAAATTGCCCCTGTGCATTCACCTGTTCAAGCCTCTCATGCTAGCAAACAACTTAAGACTGATGTCCCCCATGTGCAAGACAAAGGTAAAGTTGTTGCCTCACCTTCATCTCCTTCAAATGACTCTTCAAAATCAGTGTCCTCCTATATGCATTTGAAAGACGTTTGTTCCCATGTTATTAGTGAGATTAAGCCTCAAGGTTCCAATCAACCAAAGGCTACTTCTGAGAAGTTCAAAGGGGACAAAAATGATAGAAGAAAGATTGCCTCTCAAAGTGGCAAGTATGGATTTTAATTTATGTGTTTATGATTGAGTTGTTGAAGACAATGGTTTGCAAAAAGTTTTGGATAACAAGCTATTTCTTTGGATAATGTGGATATTTACATATTTTGGATGTGATTTGAATTATTTCTGATATTTAATATTCAAATTTTGGAAGTATTTATGGGTGCTACAAGGCGACATGTGTTTACATGATTATCTAATTGTGTTTATTTTTGTAAATAATAAAAGAAGGGAGTCACAATGGGTCCCTCCTACTTAGTTATTATTAAATAAAGACCCTTAACTATTATTATTATTATTATTATTTCTCCTAAACTGAAATTAATTAAGTTCAACTAACTTAACGAAAGAAAGTAGTTGACCTACTTCAACTTATTTGGAATGCATAAAAGCCAAATGATAAGGAAGAACAAGGGAGAATAGAAGGAGAAAACAATACTAAGGTTTTCTCTTTTGCTTTATGAGATAGTTCCAATTTTCATTCATTCTTGAGTTCATTCATAGCCTAATTCTCTTTTTGACAGTAGGGTCCAATTGTAGACAACAAGGTTCAAAACTAAACCAAATCATTCAGATGCTTGTTTTAAAGGTGCTGATCTATTTTTGATAGTCTGTGTATACTTGTCTGTTTATGGATTAAGTTTCATAGCTGATAAAGGATATTGTGAAGATTCAAATTGGCAACAGTCCGTGGCAAGCTAATCCAGATTATAAAGTTCAGTTTTTACTTCTTGTAAGAGTCCTTTTGTATGGTTTTCATCGGGGATCTCTAAATTAGACTTTGGTCCATGCCCTCATAGGGATTTTTGTAAAGAGAAAGATACTTTTGATTTCTTGGAATGAAATAAAGCATATTTCTATTCTATCTCATTTGTGTGTATCTGTGACTTGGTTACTTTTTCTTTTGATCTCCAAATTTACTTTTTGTGATCTGTATATTTTCAGAAAATTAAATTAAATTTTATGTTATTTCACAACATTCTTTTCATAAAAAAATTAGCCTAAACACTTGTAATTAATACTTGTGGATTGGGAAAATATTTTGAGGTTATAAAACATACGGTGATATTCCCGACTATCTTGTCTTTGTGAGGCAAGATTCAAAAATGCTTGAGTAAGATAATTCATATCTTTGCCTCAACATTTATTTGGCGACCATACTGGGGAGGTCTTTCATATATCTCTGGCTGATTGTATGCATGATTATCATTGAATTTTTTTTATTTGTGCTTTCGATTCTTTGATTGTTTTCTTTCATTCATGACAGTACCTGTTACAAGACAACCCAATATTGAGCCTGATCTTCAAGACCATACCAGTATTTCTTTAACCTTATTCAATACCATCTTAGAAACCACTAAGATTCGGGCTGAGCTTGAACACTCATGAGTAGTGATTGAACAAGACATAAGTGTCCAAGAATGCTGGAAGCCAGGCAAAGACATCCTAGGAATCAACCATAGATTTATTTTTCTTAAAGTTTTGTTCTTCTTTTCATGGCCTTAAACCCTCGCATCTCTAGGAGAAGAAGAGGTTTATCACTTGAGATCAACCCTATTGTTGAAATAGGAAGAAGAAACGTTGTTTTGTCAACCCAACAAGTTAATTTAAGGAGAACTTTGTCTGATTTAGCCAGTTTGTCCTTCTCTCCCTTACCTATCGTTCACAAGATGGCATCTGTGGGTGGCTCTGGTGGCACTGTAGGTGCTTCTTCATCTCAACCTTCAACCTCATCAGTGATTGGTAGCTTGTATATCCATCAAGTCCCTGTCCAATCTACTACCAACCCCACTAAGGTCATAAAGAAGTATGGAATCTTTTAATTCGAAGAAGATGCTACTACTACTCTGTGTCATGTTTCCTCTCCTCTGAACCTAGCACTTGCTACTCGTCCACTTCCAAAGTTCAAAGAGCATATCCCTAGGTTTTCAGAAAATAACAAGGTCACTACTAATGAACACTTAGTGGAATTTTCTAATGCGCGTCACAACATAGGAGCAAATGACAATGACACTTGTATGTGCTTATTTGTTAATTCCCTTGAAGGGAAAGCATCGATCGATTTCTTTGATCTTCCTCCCAAGATTCTTTCCACTTGGGAGGAGTTATTTTATTGGTTCAAATCTACTTATGGGCAGTCTAAGAGCCCAGCCAAACAATTATGTGAATATAATAACATTGCGTATAAATACAGTGAGGCTATCAGTATTTCAACTTATGTTTCACCAAGTTATATAACCAAATTCCAGAATTTATTCGCCCTTAGAACCAAGTCATTTTTATGCATTTCTATAATTCTCTACCTTCCCCCTACCATCATAGGCTTGAAGAAATCTATCGACAATCTTGGTTCCACTATGCATACTTGTCTAGAGTATGAACAACAACTTGAAAGAACAGGTCTTCCCAAGGGAGACTCAATTAAACAAACGAACATGTCCTCCCTCTTACAACTTGTACAAGACATGAATAACCGAATGATAACGTACGAGAGAAAGGGAAATGTCCCTTCATTCACCCCTGGGGCCTCATCTTCTTCTTCACCACCCTTTAGGAGTCCTAATGAAAACAAATTTTAGCCTAAAGCCATCATGCCTCGCAGTTGGTGTAACTTTTGCGAGGAACACCATGAGGAAAGTACTTGTGAGGTAAAGAAGAGTGCCATAGATAAAATATTTGATAAAAGGACTGAAACTACCATTGCTGTTCTAGATTTCGTAGAACTAGAGGATGTCATGATCATAAACACTAGGAATAAATCCTATGCTTCGAAAGGAAAATATGCCCCCCCTCATACTTCTTCTATCCCAAGCTCATCTTCACCAGCTGCTACTGTACAAGTTACTAAAACTCCCGACATTCAAGGAACTCCCTCCTCTCTTCCCTCTTCTAAATAAAACATTCTCAATCAATTGGCTAATATTAAAGCCGATGCTACCCTCCTGGACATGGTTTCCATCCCTGAGCAACAAAAGCATCTAAAAGATTTCATGGAAGGGAAAACTTCCACCGTAGCCAATCTCTCTGAAGAGGTAGACGAAGAGGATTCAACTGTAAATAAAGTAGGTGTAAATAATTTCAGACACTCTATAAAAAATCCTCCGTTTTTCATTTCTATAAATATTATGGACAAACTATCCCATTGTTATCTGATTGACGGCGGTTCGGGCCCAAGCGCAATGTTGAAAATTATTATGGAAGAGCTAGGCTTGTCTTGTACACATCCTCATATCCCTGACAATGTAGAGTCATGGCAGGTCTTCCCTAGTGATGAGAGCATCTGTGCTTTCATACAAAATGAACCTTACAAGCCCAAAGAGATTATATGCATGGAAGACAACAAAATTTCGAAGGGCTTGACTCCTCTTGAAAGTTCATTTGCATCGAGTGATGTAGGTGACAAAGAAAAACATAAAGAAGAGGAGTCGAAAAGGAAATTGGGTGAAACCATTTCCTTGAACATTGGGACACCTGATTGTGCAAAAAATGTTAAGATAGGTGCTCAATGTTCTGATGAAGAAAAAATGAAGTTCACTGAGTTACTTCGTGAATTTCAAGATGTTTTTTCTTGGTCTTATGAGGATTTTCGTGGTTTTGATCCTGCTCTTATACAACATGCCATCCCTATCAAGGAGGGCATAAAACTGGTCAGGCAAAAACAAAGACCCATTAACCCCTCACTTGAAGCAACTATTCGAAAGGAGTTGGGAAAACTCTTGAAGGCTGGGATAATTTTTCCTGTTAATTATTCTGAGTGGGTTTCTAATTTGGTTCCCGTTCAGAAAACAACTGGTCGGATCCGATTGTGCATTGATTTCTGTGCATTGAATAGAGCTAGCATAAAAGACCATTTTCCTCTCCCTAATATGGAAATGAGTTTGCAGCAAGTTGCAGTGTCACAAATGATGTCCTTACTTGACGATTTTTCTGGTTATAATCAGATCAAGGTAAAAATGACAGATAAATATATAACCACTTTTATTACACATTGGGGCACATTTTCTTATAAACGCATGCCTTTTGGCTTATCTAATGCAGGTGCCACTTTCCAAAGAGCTATGCAAATAGATTTTGACGATCTGATCGGTAAAATTATTCAAATTTATCTTGATGACTTAACTGTATATTCAAAGAACTGATCAACTCATTTTGGTCATCTTAGAAAGGTTCTCATGCGATGCAGGAAATTCAACATTTCTTTAAATCCTTCTAAGTCTATCTTCATTGTTGCTAAGGGAAATCTCCTTGGACACATTATCTCTGATTAAGGAATAAGCATAGATCCTGAAAGGATTGTTGCTATCCTAAATATTCTTGCCCCTACTTCCAAAAGGGAGGTTCAAGCCTTTATGGGTATTATCAACTTGTCCGTAGGTTTGTTCCTGATTTTGTTATAATGGTAAAACTAATTCACAATATTCTTAAGCAAGATCAATCCTTTTCTTGGACTGATGACGTCAAAAATGCTTTCGTAAGGATCAAGAAGGCAATCAACACCGCACCTGTTTTGGCGAAGCCGAATTTTGAGAAAGAGTTTATTATATATATTAATGCTACAAAGGAAGCAATTTCTGTTATCCTCATACAATGTGATGACCAAGTTAATGAAAAACCAGTAGCTTACATGAGTCAAAGCTTGTCAGATGATGAATTCAAATATTTTTATATTGAAAAACATTCTTTCGCTCTTGTTAAAGCTATTGAAAATTTTTGCCATTTTATCTTAGGTAAGCACATGCTGGTAAAAGTCCCTTTACATGCTGTCAAGTTTTTGCTCTCACAGACTTATTTTTTAGGAAAGCTTGCACATTGGCTTGCCAAGATCCAGGAGCATGATTTAACTATCATGACTTCTAAAACCATTAAGGGATGTGACTTATCCCTTCACTTAGCTTAGCATGCAGAAGCAAGTGAAGAAATTGATGAACAAGATAGCTCTCTATCAGCACTATTTTACATTGATAGTCAAATCCTTCTTGTAGTTGAACATCCCTAGTACAAGGATATTGTGTATGACTTGCAAAATCAGAGATGTCCAAATAACTTAGATACTCATCAAAGGAGAAGGCTCCGTCTTGAATCTTCCATATATGCCATTTTAGGAGACTTATTGTTTAGGAGATCTGTCGATGGTATGTTACTTTGTTGTGTGAATATTGAGGAAGCACATAAATTGTTACAAGAGACCCATGGATCTTCAGATTCTATTATTCATGTAGGAGGCCACTTTTATGCTAAAACTATTGCTTTTAAAATTATCAGTAAAGGGTACTATTGGCCTTCAATTTTTCATGATTCTTATAATTTTTCAAGATCTTGTGACAAGTGCCAAATGTTTGTTGGGAAAGAATGTCTTTCTGCCATGCCTTTACAATCCGTCCTCCCTGACTTCCCTTTTTCAAAATGGGGTCTGGACTATATTGGTCCTATTAATCCTCCATCTTCAGCAGGGCAGGTTTTTATTTTTACAACTACAGTCTATTTTACAAAATGGACTAAAGTTGTCCCACTTAAGCATTCACAGGATGAGAAGGTGATTTCTTTCCTTGAAAGTAATATTTTCTCCAGATTTGGCCTTCCTTTGGAAATTATTACAAACAACAATACCGCTTTTATTTCTGCTAAGTTGACTCAGTTTCTAGCTAAATTGGGGGTTATACATTTTACCTCATCATCTTATTATCCCCAAGGAAATGGGAAAGCCGAGTCTACTAACAAAAATCTATTAGAATTATCAAGAGGCTCATTGAAGATAAGCCTTGTCAATGGCACACTCTCCTCACTTACGCGCTTTGGGGAGATCACACTACCACCAAGGTGAGCACTGGTTGCACTCCCTTCCAACTTGTTTATGGTCAAGAAGCCATTATTGCTACCGAGCTGGAACTTTCTTCTCTAAAGTTGATGCTACAGGTTGAAGAATTAAATTCTTCCAATATCTCTCAAAAGATAAATGCACTCTTGGATTTAGAGGAACAAAGGACATTTGCCTTGGATAACATTAAGAGAAGACAACAAACTGATAAAAGATATTTCAATAAAAGTGCAAAGGCTTTCAAATTTAAGGTTAATGAGAAAGTCTTGTCGTGGGATTCATCTCATGTTGATAGAGGAAGGCATTCAAAGTTCCAAAAGTTATGGCTAGGTCCTTTTAAGATCGCTTTTGTCCTGGGTGCAAATTCCTATATCCTAAAGGACTTGGAAGAGCGTTTGTTTTCCTATAGCACCAATGGTTCCCACTTAAAACACTATGTGGAACCAACTTGAAAGTTTAAAATGCTGTATGGAATTTTTTTTGTATTATAGTTTTGTTTTATTGCTTTGATTTTACTTTGTTGTTATTTCTTTCTGTTGTTCATTTCTCCTGTTTTATTCCTTTTATTGACTTATTTTCTTGTCATAAATAAAAATTTGGATCAGTTTTTCCACAACGACGCTATTCTGCAAGTATTTTTAATCAATAACAATAAGGTAACAGAGCTGTCATGATGTTCCCCCTTGAAGACATCATTGAAATTGATATCTGCTTCAACTGTTTTTATATAAGATAGTTGGTTTTTCATCCCTATTTCTACTTTCCTTTTCTTCCCTCCGTTCCAAGATTCAAAAGAGCACACCAATTTTTTTTTTTCTTCTTGAAGCCATGAATTCTTTCACTATGATTAATCAACTGATTATGCATACAGGGATAAGCCCCCTCATACACAACACTTTCCATGAGTTATTCCCAAAATCCCAAATAATTTTTCCCTTAAACCACTCACTTCCCCCTGTTGCATAATCATTCTGATGTCTATTTACTTGATCTAATGTTCACTTGGTCTACGAAACCAGATAATCTGAGTTCTTAATCTGTTGGAAATAGATTTCCTTGTGGATTCGCCAGTTTTTCGACACTTAAAATCACAACGATGAATACTGCTCGCAAATGATTGCCAAGCTCTGATATTTATTTATAATAATAATAATAAACTAGTAGTTGGGACCCCCTTGTAAACTAGTGGCGCTATGATGGATGTGTCAGACAGTTGGCTTAGGTTGATGGATAGTTGGTATGGATTGTTGGTTGTCATTGATGTCAACTATTGGAGAGTGATATTGTAGATTGATGTCAACCCTTGGATGTAAAGATGACACATTATTGTCTTGTCATGGTTGATAATAAATACAAATGGATGAACTCCAAAGTGGTCCCCTTATGGTGAAATCCCTCACGGGAAGATGCTTTGAGGATTGAGTTATCCTAGAAGTATGGTTAGAGAACCCATGATTATTTGTGGAATAATGAGATGAAGGTCAGTGAATTTTTTAGTGAAACTATCCTAGATGGATAATTCTTGTCATTCTATTTCCAGTGGTATGTGGAACGTCACATAACTCCTCACGGCTAGAGAGTTATAGCCATGAGAAGTTGGAGAACCCAGGTTTGGGTAATGGACCCAAATCTGTTGGATGGATAACAGTATGAGGTTTGATATATTTTTAGGTAATAATATTATATATGGATAGTACATGTCATTCCATTTCTAGTGGTATGTGGAACGTCACATAACTCCTCACAGTTTGAGAGTTATGGCCTTACGAAGTTGGAGGACCCTCATATGTCATCTAGAAGCCCCAAAAGGTCAAAGTAGTCAA
>SNQJ01S0203914.1:0-16621 GCA_010110895.2 Picea sitchensis
AGTATGTGGGCCCAAGCCACGAAACAACGCGGGTAGCGAAATCCCGACGGAAGAAGTTCCGAAGGCCGACGATGGTTGATGTTATTGTCTTAGTTAGGAATTATTTTGCTTATGATTAAAGAATGATGTTTAGAAGTTTTAGGTTGTTACACCATAAATGGGCATATCAAAATGCAGTATTGCAAAGACCTCCACGACCGTTGGTATCTCTCCCAACAGGGGAATTTGCTTCACATTTAGAGATGCGAGATACATCAGATGTTGGAAATGAGGCCAGGAATACAATCAGAGAAAATTGATAATCAATTTTTTATGGTGTTGATGTCGGTTTGACCGTCAAAGAGATCAAGCCAATTCTTGGGCCAAATTTATTTACAAAATAGATGAGGAGATAGATTCCATGTCCATAGAAGATATACGAGAGTATGCAAATTTTTTCCATAATTTTTGGAAGGAGTTAATTCTGAATGATAAACCGAACACTAGATTTCTATGTGTTACAGTTAGTAATTGTTTCATGCATTCGAGGATAGTTTTATTGTAATTAGATATAGAAACATATCATTGTATATTTAGAAATAATTCATTTGTTATGTCATTAATCTCAATTTGGTCAAATGTTAAACGAATATCCTTTAAAAAGGGGACTTGATTCATCGAGTATTAATTTGGATGCGATGAATTATATATCTTTTCAAAAATATTCATATATGATCACTTCAATTTTCCAATTTTCACACCTTGTTGAAGAATCAATACAAGAAATTGATTTTTTCTATTAATGTGAACACGTTGAATTCTAAAATTATTAGTTGGATTATTCAAAGATTCCCTTTCCATTTCCGACTTGTATATTTTAACCTTGTACAATATTTTACTGCAAACATATTTTCAATAAAAGAATAGAAAAGATACAATGGAAAATACACACATTACATAGATATTTTTCCCCTGGAATACAAACCTAGAAAACCAAGATATTTTGTATTCATTCATAGTGATACATTGTTTACAATTCAATATACATATAGGAGCCAATGGTATCCAAAAACCTAACCCAATTGTAATGTCCCGAAGGCCGAGCCCTATTGTAAATCTTGTTTATGAAATGAATTGAAAATATGTTTTATAGGCTGGTGAGCCGAGTTTATATAAGCTAGTGGGATTATGTGATTGTTAGGCCAGAGATCCTAAGTGTTGAAGGCAAAGAGCCTGATTTTGTACCTGTATTATGTGGAACAGTAATAAAATATAAACACCGTTGCATGCAAACCGACCACGATGAATGAGTGATGGGGGACTAAGCTTCCATAGAGTGGGCAAGGGATTAGGGTCTGGAAGGTGGGAAAAGGGACTAAGTGTTGAGCCTACAGGCTTAGGTCCTTGGGAATAATATTTTAATATTATTCCAAAAGACATGTGAATAATATGTTTTATCCTAAGTTCTTTTGGAGGGACAAACAACTTCCGAATGGAAGGAACGCATGTTGAAGGAATGCATGCAGTTGCATGGGTGACAAGTGTCAACCAATGCGCATGAAAATAAAATGGTTGAGATGAGCCATGTTGCGGGTTCCTCCTCCATTCTACTTGACCATCTGAGCGTGAACCGATGAGAGCTCTGCATGAGACCTGGTGCAATTCTGAAACCGTGGGAGAAGTCTATGTTGATTTTAGGGATAGCCTGTGTTGATTTTTGGAAAGCCGAGACATCCTCTGTTTGAATAGATCGATCCTGTGTGTGGAATATCTATCCCCAAGCCATAACTGCGAGACCATCCTGTCATTGCTAAGCCTATTGGAAATTTCGTGTTTGTTTTCCCCATTGTTTTTCGTGGCCACGTAGTGCTGGACTGCATGTAGATTGTTGGACAGTTTGTACAACACTCTCTCCAGGTGGGAGAGGTGATTGAAGTTGGAAGAGCAGGTTGCTTGGCCTGTGAGTGACTATCTCCAGGTGAGAGAGTGCGTAGAGGAAGGAGAGAAATCCTTGAAGGAACCCTATAGCTGCCACAGAGCTGAGAGACTTCTGGTCCAATCTGTTGCTAAAAACCAAGGCAAGGGAGGTTAGCAGCCGAAGGACTGTCTAGGTGACAGAGAAGGTGTATACTTCTCGGGTGGAACAAGCATGTGGGGAAGGAGAGTCTGTGGGCAGTGAGTATGAGTGGTTCCTGGGAGAGAATTTCTTCCTTGTGACTGTGTGTTTTCCCTGTAACCTCAACCTAGCCTAGGATTCCTTGCCTTGGGGTGGAGCTTAGTCCCAGCTTGGGGGTGACCTACTGCTAAGCTTAATGAGCAATGTGGTCTAAGGCTGGGAGGTTTGTTGAAGGCTTTCACTTGGTTGGTGGAATTACCACCATTTCAAAGATAAGTACCAAATGGTGTTTTTAATTACGCTTCTGCATGTCTACATAATTATAATTATCATGTATTCTGTTGTGCATATGAATTAATGTAAAAATCATTGATTATTTATAATAGTAGTAATTCTTATGCTTACTCTGAGTTTAAGTGTGTTTCATTTTCTTAAATGCATGTCATATATATATATATATATAATTAAGCATGAGATTGTTATTCTGCGAAGTAGCACCTGCCTGACTAATGGAAAGAGGGCGTTACAGTTTGGTATCAGAGGCTGCCCGACTGAGGGAAAGGGGGCGTTACGGTTTGGTATCAGAGAAATACAGCTTAAGGTGAAAGAGTGTTACAGTATGGTATCAGAGCCAAGGTTTTGACACTAAGCCTAGATGGGCTGGTTGAGTGGTCTTTGGACCGAGGGTTTGAGGAGAAATTGTGTCTGGAGGACCAATTTCGGACATTTGATTGCTCCTGAGTGTCAATTGGTTACTTAACCGTGTTACAAAGCTCAGGAGGTGTAGCGGTGTTATGAAACCGCAGCTGATGTGGTATCTGGCCACAAGGAGAGAGGACTCCACACCAGAAGTGTTGGAGCCGTAGGATCTGTTCAGGGGAAAGGAGAACCCTCGTGACCATCATATCTAGAAAACGTGTGCAAGGTTTAAAAACCCTTTGGAGTTGCACAGGAACATGCAAATCGTGATACGTGAAACCCCAAACTCGTCGGGACTGTCCATCGGGGGAAGCACATGGCTGTCGGACGACGTTTTGGCACCTGGGAAACCAAAAGGGAAGAACCTTGTTTTCGCAAGTCGCGAAATATCAAAACCCGAAATTCTAAAACAATCTACACCATAGATCATAAGAAATGAACTTGACCGTTGGATCAAGTGGAGGGGTAGGCAGTAATTTTTGGATTTCAGAAAATGGAAGTTCGAGAGGTGTGGATCCACGAACTCTCGATGCCTAAAACCTTGAGACGCTGAAAGGATCTGAGCCGTAGATTTGATAGAGGTCTAATCATTGGATTTCACTTGGAATGGACATGGAAACATGGGTGTGTACCACATGCTAGTGGGACAAAAGAAAAGTGAGTGTGGTGGGACCTGATGATGTCCCCATAGATAATGTGGACCTCCTAAGGGTGCCACTCACCACTGTAGATGTGGAGACAATTGTGCTATGTGGGCCCGGAGGGTAAAGTAATTCGGGATTTCAGGATTCGCAAAGGAGTAACACAAGGGCTCAACACTCCAACTCGCGAAGTCATGAGTTGTGAGAGGTGCTAGCACTTATCCCTAGCCTACGATTATATGTAGCAGGTGCTAGAAAGGAGAGATCCATACTCATATCACATCTCGGGTATCGATGTTTGGAGGAAGAAGAGTCGAGGGTATTCGACTCGCGCACTCGCGAGATCGCGAAGTTGTGAAAGGTTCCTTTGGTTGCGAGGGTAGGGAGAAAGAGGGATCTAACACTCGAAAGCGAGTATGAGAGTCTCGTGGATTGAGACCCTGAAACCAGAAGTCCCAAGATTTGCAGAGCCAAACAGAGCTCAGAAAACTTAATGGAATCAAAACATTTTTCTTGTTCATGTTGGTTTATGAGTGTTGTAAGTTCTTGAAGGTTTAAGGGTCTGAAAAACTTCGGTTGATTGCACATTGTGTGTGAAGAGTTCAATGACTGTCAAGTCAACCATGAATCTACACTGAGTATAGAAATGGAAAAGGTACATATTGCCTCCGAAACAGAGGACGAAAGGGTGGGAAGGGATGTCAACTTGGGAATCGAAGGATCAAACTCTAATGGGCACAAAAAAGAGATGGATAAGGAAGGACATATGATGAAACTCATTGAAATATTGCAGAAAGATGCCCAGGCTTACCGAGTTGATAGCCAAAAGCTCATGAGGGTCAGGGACCAGCAGGGAGAATTCAACTTAAAAATGTTGAAGAACCTGGAAAGAATAGAAAGGAAGTTGGAGAAGGGGAGTGGCTCAAGAAAGAAAGAGAATCGCAGGACCCTTGAGACAAGAATAAGATCGAGGAGTGGTAGCAGACATCATCGTCGCTCCCCAAAGCATTCCAGTAGGGAAGCACATAGTAGTTCAAGGTTGTCCCCTTCTAGAAAACACCGAACATCTGGAAGGGATGAATTGAAAGGATATATGAACAAGATCAAGCCTCCAACGTTCGATGGAGAACATAAGGAGGAAGATGTCGAAACATGGTTTCTAGGCATGAAGAAATATTTCCAACTGCAGAATTATTCCCCTCATGCAGAAGGAAGAATTGAGATGTATCAACTAAAGGAAAAAGCATCCATGTGGTGGGATCAGTTTGTGTAGGTGCAACACATCAGAGAGAAATTTATCACTTGGAACGAGTTAAAGAGGTATTTCAATAAGAAATACTTGACCAAAAGGTACTATGACAAAAAGATGAAGGAGTTCTTTGAACTCAAGTTGGGTAGCATGACCATCAATGAATTCGAACGAAGGTTTTTGGAACTACTAAAGTATGTTATGTTCATAAGAGATGAGGCTGTCAAGATTCAGAGATGTCTGAGTGGACTGCCACCTTCTATTGGTGACAAGATTCAGTATGATGATCCTAAGACTATGGAAGAAACAATAAGAAGGGAAAAGTGCTTATATGAACAACAAAGAGAAAGGCTTACTTTTTGGAAGGCTTGGGATGATCAGAAGAAGTTCAGGAAAGAGAAGAGGCAGAAGGGAAACAAGCCTCCCTTTTTCAGAAACAATCCTCAGGGAAAACCATATTTCAAAGAGCCCAAGAAGGTTGAAGTGGGTGAGAAAATGCCTAGACCACCACCTATGGAGTGTTGGGGATGTAAAGGGAACCATAGGTACAGGGACTGCCCCCACAGTAAACATAAAGCAAGAACCTTCCACAATGTTCAACAAGATGAAACAATGGAGGATATGGGAATAAGGATACCAAGGATCTATGCATCCCTAGACAACAAGCAAGCAGAATTTCAATCACACATGATTGAAGTGGAAGGTATGATTAACAACCGACCATTTATTATTTTAATTGATTCAAGGGCTAGCCATAGTTATGTAGATCCTAGGGTGGTGGAAATTTTTCATTTATCAAGAAGAAAACATGAAAAATCTTGGTTAGTGCAGTTGGAAGGTTATTGAGTTGATTAAGTCTTGTTCTGTAGACATGAATGGATTGAGCACGAAGGTTGAATTGAATGTTCTGCCTTTAGGCTCTTATGACTGCTTAATTGGGATGGACTGGTTGGACCAAGACCATGCCCTCCTGGACTTTCATAACAAGAGTTTTACATGCCTGGATGAGGAGGGAAATCAGAAAATAGTCCAAGGAATTCCCAGAGCTGTGGTTGTTAGAGAAATCTCAACCATGCAGTTGAAGAAGTGTTACAGGAAAGGTTGTCAATTATTTGCAGCCCATGTGGAGGAAGGATCTAGAGATGAAGTCTCAAATATTGGATACCATGAGGTACTCACATAGTTCATGGACGTATTTCAAGAGGTACCTGGACTACCTCCGAAGAGAGACATCAATTTTTCTATAAATTTGATGCCTGGAGCAGCTCTGGTGTCGAAAGATCCTTATAGAATGAGTACGCCAGAGCTGAAAGAGTTGTAAATACAGTTCAAAGAGATTTTAAAGAAGGGGTACATTCACCCCAGCATGTCAACTTGGTGTGCCCCGATCCTATTCATGAAGAAGAAGGATTGGACGTTGAGGTTGTGCATTGATTTTCGACAGTTGAACAAGGTAACTGTCAAGAACAAGTATCCTCTACCGAGGATCGTTGATATTTTCGATCAGTTGAAGGGTGCAGAAATATTTTCGAAGATAGATCTTAGATCACGATATCACCAGGTGAGAATAAAGGATGAGGATATCAACAAGAGCACCTTTAGAACAAGGTACGATCATTACAAGTTCATAGTGGTGTCGTTTGGACTGTCAAACACACCTGTTGTTTTCATGTGCTTGACGAATGGTGTATTCAGGAACTATTTAGACAAGTTTGTCATAGTCTTCCTGGATGACATATTGGTGTATTCCCAGTTAGAGGAAGAGAATGAAAAACACCTGAGGATGGTTTTGCAAGTGTTGAGAGAACACTAGCTGTATGCCAAGTTGATCCAATGCTCATTTTATCAAAGAAAGATCCATTACTTGGGACATATTATTTCAGAAGAAGGGATCGTTGTGGATCCTGAGAAGGTTGAGGCCATCTGAGAATGGTTAGCGCCAAGGAATGTGATAGAAGTTAGATCCTTTATGGGTCTGGCGGGATATTATAGAAGGCTTATCATAAGGTTCTCAAAGATAGCTCACCCTATCACTTCCTTGAAAAGGAAGGAGAAAATGTTTCATTGTACTGAAGAGTGTGAAGAGAGTTTCCAGCGATTGAAGCAATTTATAACCAGTGCTCCAATCCTAAGAATTGCAGAACCAAATATGGATTCTGTGGTGTGCAAAGATGCGTGCAAGGAAGGGTTGGGAGGAGTTCTCAACCAAGATGGATTTGTAATCTGTTATGAGTCCTGGAAATTGAAAGAGCATGAAAAGAATTATGCCACTCATGATTTGGAGTTGCCAGCAATCGTCCACGCTCTAAGGAAATGGATACATTACCTCATGGGAAGAAGATTTGAATTGAGAATAGACCACAAAGGTCTGAAATATTTGTATGATCAGCCGACTTTAAACGCTAGACAAAGTAGGTGGCTGGAGTTTCTATGCAAATACGACTTTGATATCAAGCATATGAAAGGGAAGGAAAACAAGGTGGCTGATGCACTCAACAGAAAGGTACATGAATTGCATGCTACATCCATTAGCATGTACAGGACAGATATTAACGATAGAATATTGCAATCTACAAGTGCTGATTTGCAGTACAGAGACTTGGTAGCAAAGATACAATAGCGTGAGAGACCATAGAAAGAGGAAAGTTACACCTTGGGAGATGGTGGAATATATCTGTACAAAAACATAGTGTATGTACCCAATGTCTAGGATTTGAGACTTGCGATTCTAAAAGAAATGCATAAAATGACTTATGCTAGACTTCCAGGATATCAGAAGACTATGGAAGCAGTCAAGAGCCATTATTTGTGGCCAGGTATGAAGTGAGAAATTGTTGAATACATCACCAGATGTATGGAGTGCCAGAAAGTTAAGGCTAAGGATAGGCACCCAATAGGGTTGTTACAACCTTTACCCATTCCTGAGTGGAAGTGGGAAGTGGTGACGATTGAGTTTATTGCAGGATTGCCCAAAATAAGAAAGCAGCATGATTCAATCATGGTTGTGGTGGACAAGATTACAAAATCTGTGCATTTTATTCCACTGAAAACCACTCATAAGGTAGAAAATGTTGTTGACATATTCTTAAAAGAAGTGGCACGCTTGCACAAAATTCCTAAGATGATTGTGTTTGATAGGGACCCGAAATTCACCTCAAATTTCTAGAAAGGAATGTTCAAAGGATTCAAAATGAATCTGAATTTTAGTACAATGTATCATCCCGATTCTGATGGATAGACAAAGAGGGTGAATAGAGTAATAGAGGACATGCTAAGAATGTACGTGACGGACAAACCATCAAGATGGGAAGACTACCTGCATTTGGTAGAATTCACCTACAATAATGGGTATCATGCATCGTTGAAGATGATCCCATTTGAATCACTTTATGGAAGAAAGTGCAACACTCCAGTGAGCTAGGATAATCTAGCGGACAGAGCAGTAGTTGGGCCAGAGCTGCTCAAAGAGATGGAAGACCAAATGATAAGAATTAAACAGAATTTGAAAGCTGCCCAGGATAGGAAGAAAAGTTATGCTGATAAGAATAGAACCCACAGAGAATTCAAAGTGGGTGATCACATTTTCTTGAAAGTGAAAACTAACAGGGGTTCCCTGAAGTTGGGAAGTTGTGGCAAGTTGGAAACAAGATACTGTGGGCCTTTTGAAATCATGGAAAGGATTGGGCCAGTTGCATACATGCTTGGATTACCTACATCTATGAATGTACATAATGTGTTTCATGTTTCATTGCTTAAGAAATGTATACCTGATGTTAATCATGTTATCGATTGGAATGTGATTTAGGTGGAACCAGAAGGTATCCTACAAGTGCATCCTGTGCGCATATTAGATAGGAAAAGAAAACAACTCCAGAATTGATCCATAGAGCTTGCAAAGGTCTAGTGGACCTGGTACAGTCCTGAGGACAGGACATGGGAGCATGAAGATGTTATGCGGGCAGAGTACCAACATCTTTTTGAAATTTTTTGAAAAGCTTGCAGATGCAGTGTAAAGTTTCACTGAGGATAGTGCATAAATAAGGGGAGGGGGATTGTAATTTCCCCAAGGCCAGACCCTATTGCAAATCTTGTTTATGAAATCAATTGTAAATATGTTTTATAGGCTGGTGACCCGAGTTTATATAAGCTAGTTGGCTTATGTGATTGTTAGGCCAGAGAGCCTAAGTGTTGAAGGCCAAGAGCCTGATTTTGTACCAGTATTATGCGAAGCAGTAATAAAATATAAACACCACAGTGTCCAGACCGACCACGATGAATGAGTGATGGGGGACTAAGTTTCCATAGATTGGGCAAGAGATTAGGGTCTGGAAGGTGGGAAAAGTGACTAATTTTTGAGCCTATGATTTTAGGTCCTTAGGAATAATATTTTAATATTATTCCAAAAGACATGTGAATAATATGTTTTATCCTAAGTTCTTTTGGAAGGAAAAACAACTTTCGAATGGAAGGAACGCATGCTGAAGGAATGCATGTAGTTGCATCGGTGACAAGTGTCAACCCAGGCGCATGCAAATAAAATGGTTGAGATGAGCCGTGTTGGGGGTTCCTCTTCCATTCTACCTGACCATCTGAGCGTGAACCAGTCTGACCTCTACATGAGACCTGATGCAATTTTGAAACCGTGGGAGAAGTCTGTGTTGATTTCGGGGATAACCTGTGTTGATTTGTGGAAAGCCAAGACATCCTCTGTCTAAATAGATCGAGCCTGTGTGTGGAATCTCTATCCCCAAGCCATAACCGTGAGACCATCCTGTCATTGCTAAGCTTGTTGGAAAGCCCATGTCTATTTTTCCCGTTGGTTTTTGTGGCCACACAGTGTTGGATTGTGTGTGGCTTGTTGGCCATTTTGTATAACACTCTCTCCAGGTGGGAGAGGTGATTGAAGTTGGAAGAACAGGTTTCTTGGCCTGTGACTGACTCTCTCCATGTGAGAGAGTGTGCAGAGGAAGGAGATAACTCCTAGAAGGAACCCTGTAGCTTCCAAAGAGCTCGAAGAATTCTGGTTGGTCTATTGCTAAAACCCAAGGCAAGGGAGGTTAGCAGTCGAAGGACTGTCTAGGTGACATAGAAGGTGTATACTCTTGGGGTGGAACATGCATGTGGGGAAGGAGAGTCTGTGGGCAGTGAGTATGAGTGGTTCCTGGGAGAGAATTCCTTCCTTGTGACTGTGTGTTTTCCCTGTAACCTCATCTTAGCCTAGGATTCCTTTCCTTGGGGTGGAGCTTAGTCCCAGTTCGGGGGTGACCTATTACTGAGCTTAATGAGCAGTGTGGTCTAAGGCTAGGAGGTTCATGGAAGTCTTGCACCTAGTTGGTGGAATTACCACTGTTTCAAAGATAAGTACCAGATGGTGTTTTTAATTACGCTTATGCATGTCTGCGCATTTATAATTATCATGTATTCTATTGTGTATATGAATTAATGTAAAAATCATTGATTATTTATAATAGTAGTAATTCTTATGCTTACTCTGAGTTTAAGTGTGTTTCATTTGCTTAAATGTGTGTCATATATATGTGTGTGTGTGTGTGTGTGTGTGTGTGTGTGTGTGTGTGTGTGTGTTAAGCATGAGATTGTTATTCCGTGAAGTAGCGCCTTCTCGGTTGATGGAAAGGCGACATTACAGTTTGGTATCAGAGCCTGCCCAACTGAAGGAAAGGGGGCATTACAATTTGGTATCAGAGCAATACAGCTTAAGGTGAAAGAGTGTTACACTAATGACCTGGATTAGTCAAAAACCATAATTCCTAAACCAGAAATAGAAAACCATCGTCAAAAAACCATATGCCAAAAAACCGCCCAACAATGGACATGAAAGTTGAGGTGACATGAAAAACGAGACAAAAATGTGACATGTTTCCTGAGGAAAAAAACTATTTTTCGAGGGCGCTGCCCCCAAACCCCCCATGTGTTCCTGACGTAATGTAGAAGACACTAAATATATCCATGCAAAGAATATAACACATACCCAACATTCTCCGACTTGTTTTTTTCTTTTCATACAAGGGGTTAGAGGGTTACATAGTAAACAATCTAGGGCAACAATGCCCATGGATCCTCTACACCAAGGGAACTTCTCAGTGCTCATAGATTTTGTTAATGAATATGTAACATTCTTCAAAGTATCGATCTTCATGAGAAACACTTTATTTTATTCAACCATGTCTCTCACAAAGTGATATGGAATATCAATATGCTTTGTCTTTGAATGATAAGTTGGATTCTTCACGAGAAAAATTGCAATCTGACTGTCACAATGTATCCTTACAACTTTTTGTACCAAACCAATACCTAAACACAATATTTGTAAACATATTTCTTCTTTTCTTGCATGAGTGGCTTCCATGTATTCATCTTTTGTAGTTGAAAGTGCCACTACACCCTCTCTTTTTCTCATCCAATTGATTTCTCCTCCAAACAAGTTAAACACATACTCGTTTGTAGATATCCTAAGATCCATATCTCCAGCTTAGTCTGCATACACAAATCCATGTATGTCCAACACTCTTTCCAATCTTGGTTTTCCTTGGTAGCACAATCCATAGCTCACAGTTCCATGCAAATACCTGGAAACCCTTTTTATTGTTGTCCAATACTCCTTCTCTAGTTTTGACATATACCTGCTCAAAACTCCCACTGCATGTGCACTGTCTGGTATAGTACAAACCATTTCATACATCAAATCTCCAACTGCACGCGTATATGTAACATGAGACATGTCCTCTTTCTCTTCCTGTGTCTTGGGACACTGATCCATAGATAACTTTACACCAACAAGAATATGGACCTTGACTGATTTACATTCTTGCATATTAAACATCCGCAATATTGTCTTGACATATTTTGTCTGATTTAATCAGAGTTTCCTCTTTTTCCTATCTCTTTTAATTTCCATGCTGAAAATTAAATTTGAAGCATCGATATCCTTCTTGTCAAATTTAGAGGACAACTTTGTTTTCACATCTTGGATAATCTCCTTGTTGTTTCCTATCAACAACATGTCATCCACATACAAGACCAAATACATCAAATGATCACCAATTAATTTAAAATACACATAATGATCCTCTTTGTTTCTTGTGAAGCCAAGTCCCATCATATAAGTATCAAATTTTTGATACCACATCCTTGGTTATTGTTTTAAACCATACATGGACTTTTTTAGCTTGCATACCGACTCCTTATTTCCCTTCACAACAAATCCTTCTAGCTTCTTCATATAGATTTCTTCTTCTAGATACCCATGTAGGAATGTTGTCTTCAAATGCATCTAATTTACTTAAAAATCAAATGCAACAACAACAAATAACAAAAATATTATAGAAGTTAACTTGGAAACAAGAGAAAAAATCTCACCAAAATCAATTCCCTCAACCTGGGAATAACCCTTTTCTACTAACCAAGCTTTGTATTTCTTCACTTTTCATTTTTCATTCAACTTCTTTTTAAATACCCATTTGTTGCCAATGGGATTTCTTCCAGTTGACAACTCCACTAGATACCAAGCCCAATCTTATCCAAGGATTCCATTTCTTCATCCATGGCCTTTTTCTAGAGATTCCATCCTTTGAATCCACTGCCTCCCTAATAGTTATAGTATGATCATCAAATGTAATAGACAAAGAAAAATTTGAATGGGAATCAGATGGATTATACCTTTCCAGTATCCTTCTTTCTCAAACCAATCTCCTCAATACTGGAGTATGAGGATCTTCTTCTTATGATTCATGTTCTTCTATAGAGTCTGATTCATCATTGTTTAAATAAAAATCTATTTTATCTAGTTCTTCCTTACTTGGTAGGAGTTCTCATTTAACATCATCCTTAATTTATATAACACATATCAGATATACACAAACTTCTTAGTTTCTCAGTTCCAAAGCTTATAACCTTTGAGACCATATTTATACCCAATAAAGATACACTTTTCATCCTTCTTATCTATCTTACTCTTGTTTTCCTTTGGAACATGAACATAGGCCTCACAAAAAAATACCTTCAGATGTGTAAGAGAAGGTTTTTGCAAGATACCAGCTATAATAAATATGCAGAACAAAAATAAAATGCTAGAAATGGCAGAATAATAGTAATATATCTAGCATAATCTCCACAATAACATAGAAATGATATAAGAACAACAATAGAAATAACACTTTGATTCAGAAAGAAATGTTCACATGCCTCTTCGAGGGGGAAACCTCCAATCGAGCAGCGCTCCATTACAATAATCTCCAAGCTAGGGTTTTCATACCCTCGACCCTTATTTATACTAAATATGTCTATCAAGAGAAGCATCTAGAGGAAGATCCTTCTAGAAGCAGAAGCTTCTATTAGGTATTCTTACATCCTCCTTATTCTATTTTATTGAAAGGCCTTATTAATATTAACCTTTATTACATTTGAATATATTGATCTACCTATGTGCGGGTTAAGACCCTAACATGTCTTCCCCCTTAAAAATAGCCTTGTCCTCAAGGCTTGATATGTGGAAATTATTGCAGAATGGTAGTTGGTTCCCAAGTGGCATCTGCTGGAGTCATATCTTTCCACTGAACTAGCACTTTCTTGATGGTTCTCTGACACTGGCGATGCTCACGCTGGTCCAAAACTACTTCTGGTTGTATCCAAATGGATCCTTCTTCAGCTAACTCGGGAAGGTTGGTTTGAATTTGGCACCTAGTTCCAATCACCTTCTTTAACCATGAAACATGAAAAATTGGATGTAGCTTTGATTGACTGGGCAGAGCTAACTAATATGTGACTTGTACCACATGCTTGAGAACTGTATAAGAACCATAAAATTTGGGTGCTAGCTTCAGACAATGCTCGGCCTTGAGGGAAGTATGCTTGTATGGTTGCAGTCACAGAAACACCTGATCCCCTTCTGCAAATTGATGTTCAGAGCGACCTTGATCTGCTTGTTGCTTCATGTGATTATGTGCCATGACCAAGTTCTCTTTAAGGGTACGAAGAATATCCTCTTGAACTGTAAGTGTTTGGTCAACCGCCTGGACCTTCGAAGTACCCGGTAAGTATAAGAGAACTAAAGGTGGCTTCTATCCATATACCTCTTCAAAAGGAGTCATGCAAGTAGTTGTATGGTAGGAAGTGTTGTACCACCATTCAGCTAGGGTTATCCATTGATCCCATTGATGTTGTTTTTCAGAGGCAAAACACCTTAGATATGTTTCCAAACACTTGTTGATAACTTCCATTTGACCATCAGTCTAGGGATGATAAGCTGTGCTGAGATGCAATTGGGTTCCCTGTAGCTTAAACAGTTCTTGCCAAAAATTGCTTGTGAAAGTTGGGTCACAATCAGAAACAATAGAGTGTGGCATGCCATGAAGCTTGAAGACCTGGTCCATGAAAAGTTGAGCCACCGTGGCTATAGTAAATGGGTGTTGAAGAGTGCAAAAATGAGAATACTTGGAAAGGTGATCCACAAACACCATTATGACTGATTTATTCCTTGATTTGGGTAAGCCGGTAATAAAGTCCATAGAGATATCCTTCCAAATAGAAGGTGGAATTGGAAGCTATTTTAGTGTTCCCGGAGATTTGACTATTTTTCCCTTGTTTCATTGACAGACCTCACATTCAGCAACAAAATTATGGATGTCCTATTTCATACCATCCCAGGAAAAAGAACGTTTGACCCTATCATATGTTTTGGTGAACCCTGAGTGCCCCGCTGTGGGGGTAGCATGAAGATCATAAAGTACCATGGATTTAAGCTTTGATTGTTTACTTAAATACAAACGGCCTTTGTATCAAATCTCATCCTGGAGATAAGAGTACCCTGGGGGAGCCAGAGCCTTGGTTTATAATTGTTGGATCAGATGAGAGCTTTTGGGATCTTGAAGCCATTCCTGGCGCACAACTTGGAGCCAATCGGGTACAATGAAGGAAAGGGAAAAAATGGATCCTTCTTATTCATATTTTTGGGACAGTGCATATGCCACAACATTGTATTTCCCCTTCTTACAAATGATCTCATAATCATAACCAAAGAGCTTAGTCACCCATTTTTGTTGCTCCTGGGAGGAAATTTGTTGTTCCAGAAAGTACTTGAGGCTTTGATGGTCGGTCTTAATTTGGAAGCGTTGCCCCAAGAGATAAGGGCACCACAGATCAACGAAATGCAGAATAGCCAACATTTCCTTTTCATAAATGGGTTTGCCCAAATTCCTTTAAGATAGTTGCTTGTTGGTGAAGGCCAAAGGTCGACCCTCTTGCATAAGGACAGTGTCGATTCCTTTCCCTGAGGCATCACATTCCAAAACAAAGGTCTTTTTGAAATTAGGAAGGGCCAGAACCGGAGTGGTGCACATGGTTGTCTTTAAGGTTTGAAAATCTTGAGCAGTGGCTAGAGTCCAAGTGAAAGAGTTCTTTTTTAGGAGAGTAGTGAGAG
This sequence comes from Picea sitchensis, assembly GCA_010110895.2. Classification (NCBI taxonomy): domain Eukaryota; kingdom Viridiplantae; phylum Streptophyta; class Pinopsida; order Pinales; family Pinaceae; genus Picea; species Picea sitchensis. The sequence goes on from SNQJ01S0203914.1 coordinate 15,120, forward strand.
GTGTTTCAATCATTCCATAGTTCTTAACAAACTTTCGATAATACCCTTTTAAGCCTAGAAATCCACACAAGATTTTGAGAGTCTTTGGGTGCAATTAGTCTTGCATAGCTTCAATATTTTTCAGATCCACCTTGACACCATCCTTGACAACCAGATGACCCGATTATTCTACTTCCGAGGCACCAAAAGCACATTTAGACTGTTTCAGGAAAAGTTGGTGTTAGGAGAGGAGATGGAGAACTTTATCCACATGAGTAAGATAGTTTGTCTAGGTTTTTCTATAGATGAGGATATGATCAAAGAAAACTAAGAAAAAATGACAGAGAAAGGGACATAAGACATGATTCATGAGGCTTTGGAAGGTGGAGGGGGCACTACACAAGCCAAAGGGCTTGACCAAAAACTCATAGTGGTCCTCATGAGTGTGAAAGGCCATCTTGGGAATGTCTGCCTCTTTCATACATATCTGGTGATAGCCCGAGTGAAGATCAAGTTTAGCAAAGAATTGGGTACCACTCAATTCATCCAGAAGGTCATCAATGACAGGAATGGGAAATTTGTCTTTAATGGTCAGTTTGTTGAGGGAACGGAAGTCAGGACACATTCTCCAAGAACCTTCTTTCTTCAGGACCATGACTACAGGAGAAGAGTAAGGGCTCGTACTAGGGCGGATAACGCCTGCATTAAGGAGTTCTTGGAACATTTTCTCAATTTCATTTTTTTGTGAAAAGGGGTGGCGATATGGACGAATATTGGGAGGAAGGCTTCTGGGTACAAGGGGAATGGAATGATAATGAACACCGTGGGAATGAGGGAGTCCTTGGGGAGTGGAAAATACCATTTGATGTTTAGAAAGGAGAGCTTGAAGGTCATGTGGCACCAGGGGTGTCTCTATTGCTTGGATGGCATGGAGTTGGGAAATGACACCAAAATGACCTTTTTTGAGTAGCTTTTCCATCCGATGGGAACTAATGACCTCAGGTGAACCAACAGTGATGCCTTGGAATTTATATTGGTGGCCTTCCTGGTTGAATTGCATGGTTAATGCATTAAAATCCATGAGAATGGGACCCAAAGTTCTTAGCCGGTCGACACCCAACACAATGTCACAACCACCCATGTTGATAGCAAACATATGGGATTTTAGGTGGTAGTCACCGATTTGGAGATGCACATTTTCACAGCTTCCTCCACATTTCATGGAACCACCATTGACAATAATGATTTGGAAGTTGTTGATAGCATGGATGTAGTAATGAGTTTCTTGGGAAATGCGGTGATGAATAAAATTATGGGTGCTTCCACTATCAACCAGAATGATGACCTTCTGATGCTTTATGTAACCGATTAAATTGAGGGTTTGGGGAGCAGAAAAGCCAGTGAGAGAATTGAGGGAAATGATGGGTTCTACTTCGGGAGGGTCTGAAGGAGGGGTTATGTCAGTGATTTCAGGTGACTCAGACACAAGGGGAGTTTCAACATCCTCTTCCGAAATATCCTCA
>SNQJ01S0203915.1:0-16620 GCA_010110895.2 Picea sitchensis
ACAAACTTTTAACAACAACCTTCTCATAGTCATCCTTTGCTTGAGGTTTTTCACCATTGGCAATTGTCTTTCTCAACATCTCCAATTCCTTTCTACACGTCATACATCATGATTATATTAATTGTCAGACAAGGTAAAAATGTATGTATCACTTCAACAAAAAGTTTTCATATATGTCCTAGCGTATCCTTATGCACTTTTTCAAATTATCCTTAATGTTTCCATGAATGAAACACAAACAATTTTAAATTGTTTCTACAGTCATGTAACCATAATCCTTATGATGTCAAACACTTACTTGCATTAGTAAATCCATCTCTCGTACTAGATAATTACAACAACATCCATGAAGGAGTCAAAGAACTCCTCCTCGGTCCAACTCTTCTACACAACCTTGGGCTTTCAGTCCAAATGAGTTACTTTCCAAGGCCTCACTGGATTTACTTAACATGGCTCATCCACACCTATTCATTTAATGATACTCAGGGGGTTTATTTTCCTTTTAATAGTTGTACTAGTTTCCACAACTCCTCTTTTAATCCTACGTCTTTGTTAAACAATTCTGGGTTCTTAGGGTGAGAAAAGTGTTCCTCCTTTTCTCCCCCTCTACTTATGCAATCTACTTCTTATTGTGATATTTCTGCTCTTTTCTTGAGCAACCTCGGTTAGACTCATCCTAACTCTTAGGATACATCAACATGCTCTAATAGCAAATGCTTTTGTCCATAATGAATCATGAACCTGTGCATCCTACACATTACCATTCAGTTATCAGAATGGTCAAGATTCATTATTACTCTTATATTCATTACATGATGTTTTTCAAAATGTAATCCATAATGTTTTTCAAAATGTAATATATATAATCTTGTATCTCACTGCTTAATTCTCAGAAGTTATTAAGGTTGTGACTCTATCCTCCTGGAAGAGTCTTCACACAATTCCTCCACAGGGAACTCCCTCAGCATGAAACTTCCTTATTGCATATCCATCACTATCTATGATGGCCTCAACCTTGAGTTAACTTCAACTATTTACCAAATATTCCATAAGGAATATAAACATGAATCTTTGTCATGCATCCAAATTATGCATCCAAACGTATTATGGTTTTGTTAACTAACATACATGATGTACTTAACCATATGCATAACCAAAAGCCTGTGTGTAGTTTCCATGGGTATATTTCACAGCCTACATACATCTCTACTTTAATATTAGTCAGCTTATTAGTTTTCAAAATCATTCTCAGGTGATCCTCAAGGCATAAGCAATTGCCTCTTATCCTGAAAACATACCATCCTTGCTCATTTACTCTTTCATTTATTTATGTTTGTCTTTCATGTGGAAATGGAGTACATTCCCCTTAAGCCATATTTCAAAACATAACTCTCATGACTCTTCAGACTGGAGTCAACCATGCATCCATGACATTCATTCAATCTTAGCAAGTGCAATGCTTGTTTTACATATCACTCATCAAGGAAACCATCTTGTGCCTTTAGTATACATTTATCCTTACATCGTGCATGTGCATCACTTTCACATTTAATATCATTCATACCTAATTGGTATTAATATCAATATTCATGTCAAGAAGCCTCACAATGCATTAACCCATGAATTCAAACACATACAAACCTAGCCAAACATTCATCATGCAAGCTCATTGCTTGCACCCTTTCCATGTCATACATGCACATGGACATATCATGCTTCTAGATATTCCTCCAAGGATATTGTTTCCATCCATATGAAAATCCTCATAGGGACACTCAACACTGAGCTTCACTCTCAATTGAGAGCTTCCAGTCATTCACAAGACATCCACCTGGCAGTTTAATAGACATAGTCATAACTATATTTCCCTTTCTATGTGATAACAGCTAGAAAGAAAACACTCTTGCCTCAATTTTCACCTCAATTTTCATGAAATCATTTCCCACTCATAAATACATTATGGGAAATTATAACCATGACTAAGGTGATATAAAAACCAATCTAGCTTCCAACTAGTCTTGATCAACAGACCTTTCGATCAAGGAAATCCTTTTCTATATTCCTTTCACTAGGGCCCAACTATATCTATATGGCTACCATCCACCACTGGATGTCAATATGACCCATTAGGATTCTAGAAGTGCCCCAACACTTCCTTTACCCCATTCAGGATCAAAATTTAATCAACCATTTTTCCTTAATTATAATAAGTATTTAATGTCTAATAATATTTGGACTATTCCCTTAAAGCCCAAATGCAATTTCGACTTATGTTACTTACTAAGTATTCTAGTTCAGAAATCCAAAGTATCTTTAGGTCATAATCAATCTTAACCATTACACCTAGAATTCTTCCTTCTATTCAACAACAGTCAGGGATAGAGGCCACTCTCCTCCTCCCACAAGAATTATGGAAAATTAGTTTCCTATCCACCAAGCAAGGGAGGTTGTTGTGATTTCTCACTCAATCACTCTATATTTCTACAACTCTGTTTATCAGCTTGATTAGAAAAACCCTTCCGAGCAATTCTTGTACCCAGAAACAAAATTTGTTTTTCAATTCCCTTCGAAACYCGAGAGCTGCGCATGCTCTCCCTTTTCAGAGAATGGTCACCAGACTCATTCCTCTGATAATGAGGGATTATACACATATACAAGGTTTAACCCTTAATTAAATAAGTAATTATTACTGCTACAGATCCTTTCCATCTGTTCACATCCAAGTCTTGATATTAGTTCCCATCAACATAATCCCACTCATGTAGGATTGACTATCATTTTCCCAAAGAAATGATTGGCTTCCTCTGCCACAAAATAGCATGACTCAATTTCGTTGGGGTAAAATCCCAACGAAATTTTAAATCTGCATCCTTCTACTCAAGGAACTTTTGCAGATGATTTACATTTGGAAGTAATATTCACAACATACTCATCCTAGCCTTGATAACCCAATATTATGTTTTTACAACAAGACATATGATTGCAAAGTGAAGTCATCTTCTTTATTTGGAAACATTAGCAACATACAGTGTCAATTTCCAAAAAATTTATCAATAGTAAAAGATCTCATTCCTCTCTTCAATAGAGGTTTGACTAAACCTCTTAGGAATGAGGTAAGGTATAGTGCTACCCATTAAATTCCTCCAAAAATATTTTCATATGACTCGTGCATGAGCCCAAGTAGGCCAAGTGTTTTTGTCATGGTCTCATACCAACTTATAACACACCCGACCCCTAAATGCTCTTTTAAGGGGTGGGGAATCATAATTTAGTTTTCCTTAACTATATCAAATCCTAATTTTTGGATTTGTACCACGTACTTCTCGTCCAGAATTCTCCAACTTCTGTCTCCATGCTCAAATCTGAGCTTCAGACTAGCAGATATGCCCTTCCCATTTCTTCCTGCGTTTATTGGTCAAGGGAATTATTTCGCCCACGTGGATCGACCTCAAACGTATTGTCTCCAAACTCCTTCATCCACAGTGGAAGTCCATCCACCGTATGATCCCACGAGTAGACTCAATATTCATCCAACACGTAGGCCAACATGGAATTCGACACTTTGGCACTCTAGCACTTCGAGGTTGAACGCCTCTTTATTGTCCACGCACGAGATCTCCTAGAGTCCTGAACTCCCGAAGTCCCGTAAGCTTTCCATGTGGCTCTGACCTTTGGGCATTTTGGACTCTCTACAATACTACAATCCAAATTCTCTAGAGTCCCAAAGTCCTAGACTCCTAGACTTCTGGTCACTTCCCCAACCACTTTGGCTAGGCAGGAATGTACTAGGGGATGACTCGTGGAAGGGCTAGGGGTGACACATGTCACATTCCAATAGGCATATAGGGTCTACGAAAAGAAAAAATCGAGCTGACAAGTGGCACATCGATCATGGTTCCACATCACCCTAGTGACATCGGATCACCACGTCACACCAGACTAACAACCCTCTCACATCCCTCAAATCTCATGTTCAATATCCGACCACGTAGATCCATAGGTCCACGACTCACATTACTCCACGACTTTGGCCTTCGCGGGTTTTTCCATGCAAAATCCTCTTTTCTCCCGAATTTGGTCAGCATAAGGTTGACCACAACCTAGATCTGACAGTTAGGAAAAGTCTCGAAGTGTCCCCGAATCGACAACTCTCGTCACTTTGGGCTTTGAAACTTATCGATACATGACACCTCAAATCCCCCGTAGTGCTCATTCTCCAGACTAAAGGATATAACACCACGCATCCTCTGTATATCGATGGTTGAGAAGGATCATGAAGAATTCAAGGATTGAGGGTCCTCGTTACTTCGTGGCTCTGGCCTTAAGAATTTATGCGATGCAAACTCCTATTTTCTCCCGGAGTTGGTCAGCATCCGGCTGACTACATCGTAGATCCAACGATTGGGATAGTTCTTGTGCATCCTTATATATATGACCCAGATTAACTTTAGGCTTTGTGGGTTCGGAGGATCCATCTCCCTTATGACGAATATCGAATTTCACCAAACTCGCGAAGACTGAAGGAGTCGAGGAGTTAACACCTAAGTTCCTTCTCCAAATCCAACGATCATGACAGACCTTGAGTCCTTCCGAATGGATCTCATTCGCTCATCTTCCAAATGAAAGGATCTTCCCTTTAGAGACTTAAATCTCACTATCCTTTCTGAGATTCATCAGTCCTGAAGGACTTAGGCACTAGCACACGTTTTTCTCTCTTTCTCCTGAGATTAACAAACTCCTTTTCCCAGGAGACTCAAAACAACTGGGGTATCGACATGTATACGAGAAACTATGTCCAAGGTCAACGAACTCACAGTTCATCTACTTAAAATTAAGCTACTACAGGGCTCGAGCATTTATATATACAAACCATATATTTACTTACTTTATTAAATACAAAATCAAGCAAAGATAAAGGGATACAGTCTAATCATCAAGAAAACATGCATATCCCGACAACATTCATAGGATATCCAACTTTAATCTACAGTTACAGTTCAATTAGAAAGGATATGAGAATACTTATCTATTTAGGTTGCAACCAACTAACTGACTATGGGTGTCCACCTTTCCACCCAACCATAGGCTCAGAGGAGTTCATTCTTAGTGCTCTGGCCACCCCTGTGCCAAGCCATGATATCACTAGGGAATTTATGCCAATTCTCAAAGGTCCTTTCCCTTTCACAACTTCTGCAAGGTTTATCAGATTCTTCCTCAACATCAAGATTGCGGCCTTCTACTCAGGTTTCATTCTCAGCTAGAGAGCTACCTACATTCTCTTATCTTCCCTTTTATTATTTTCATGCCTTTCACACACATCCTTCCTTGAGAATGTTATCCTTCCTATCTTGTTCCTTCTGTCAAAAGGAAACTCGAGTCAGTCTAGGTCTGCAGGACCCTGGGGTACTTCGGGTTGACCTTCTATAGCTAGACCATGATTCCATTCATGGGGGTGGTTGATGGTTCAACCACCGGTCCTTTCTTCATTAACTGATTCCTCCTTAGGAACTGAAGGAGGTTTGTTATCCTCAACAAGGGAAATTTGGGCTCATTCGATATAATGAACCCTCTCTTATAGTTTTTACATTCTTTCCTCTAGTGATATCATGGCCAGTACTTTCAAGGCTTCAGTCCCACAGTTAGTTGGTTGCAATTCAAGCAATAATACATTTACATTGTTCCCATGCCATAGCATTATGATTATGATTAATGATTAATTACAAGCTGGGGGAAACAAGGGTGTTACAGAGGTTGGTAGAAGTTTCAATTTTAAATGTGGTTGGTAGAAATTAATTCAATGAACACTACCCCTAATTTATACTAATAATTACATCAATATTTACAATAAGTTTCTTGGTTATAGGGTTAAACAACTTATATGCCTTATATTGTTCATCATAACCAATAAAAATGCATTTTTCACTTTTATCATCCAATTTACTCCTTGTTTCTTTAGGCACATGTGCATATGCAATAAAACCAAGTACTATAAAATGAGAAACACTATGATTCTTACCACTCGATGCTTGTTGAGGAATCATTCCCCTCACTATATTTGTTGGACTCTTTATCAATATATAAACTACACATGCTACTACTTCAACCCAATATTCATTATATAGATTCTTTCCTTTCAACATGCTTCTTTCCATCTTCATTATTGTATGGTTCTTCCTTTCTACAACACCATTATGATGAGGTGTATAGCTTGTAGTGAAATTCTTATTTATTCCATGATACCTACAATAATCCAAGAACTCATTTGACTTGTAATATCCTCCTCTATTTGATCTCAATATCTTAATGGATAGTCCACTCTATTTCTCAACCAATGCCTTGAATTGCTTAAAATTGTCAAATGTTTCAAATTTGTGTTTGAGGAAATAAACCCATGTTTTTCTACTATAACATCAATGAATTTTAGAAAATATATGCTCCCCCCTAATGAAGTTGTTTTCAATGGACCACATAAATCTGTATGCACAATTTCTAAGGGTTCCCAAGCTTTATATGACATTTTTTTTGGAAAATGTTTCCTATGTTGCTTGGCCAAAATACAACATTTGCATGAACTTATTGGTGCTTGAATAGGGGGTAAACCTCTTACCATTTCCTTTCTTTGCAGCAAACACAATCCTTTGAAATTTAGATGACCATACCTCAAGTGCCATACCCATGCTTGATATTGACTTGATTCCTTGAAACTTGCTCCAATTTTCTCCATCCTTTCACCTTGTATGCGAAGTGGGAACATTTTATTGTTTTTCATTTCAACCTTTTCAATCACCATTTTACTGGGAGGAATATCAAATATAGTGCATGCATTATTTTCAAAAACAACTCTATAACCCTTTTGGGTAAGTTGTCCCACACTTATGATATTATGCTTCAAACCAGGTACAAAATAAACATCGAGAATGGTTTTCCTACTAGTCTTTGACATTACTGTAATAACACCTTTTCCCATGACTTCTGCAATGTTATCATTACCCAATTAATTTTTTTATTTAACTAATGTATCCAAACTCTCAAACAAATATTTATTCTAAGTCATATGATTACTACAACCACTATCAAGAAACCAGATGTCACTTGCATTTTCTTGAGCTACATGACATGTAATAAACAATGTCTCAAAACTACTCAGAGGAATTTGCATTTTTCTTTCTCATATCTGCTTGTTTCTTTCGTAATCTATTTGAAACGTGACCATACTTCTTGCAGTAATAACATTGAATATTTGATTTTTCATACCTTTGTGATGCCTGATTTTTATTGATTTTCCTTGAGCTAAAATTTTGATCTCTCCTTCCTCTTGGATCTGGATTCTTTCTTTCTTCTCTTTGAAAATTGTTTCTTTCTCTTCCTCTTCCTATGAATCCTAGATTTCGTCTTCCTCTACCTCTATAGAATTTCATTTTTGTTTTGAATGCATGATCCAATGAGGTATTTTCATTCATGTTCAACCTGTCTTTATAATTTTTCAATCAACCAACCAACTCGTCCATAAAATATATAGTCAAATCTCTAGATTCCTGAATTACCACAACAATTGAATCAAATTTTCTAGGAAAACTTCTTAAACATTTTCTACAACCTTTTGATCTGCTAGATCATCACCATTCTGTCTTATTTGATTAACCATACCTGTAAGACGATATGTAAATTGATCTGTTGAATCAGTGTTGGGATAAATATATGCACGATTAATTCCCACATTTAATTATCAAACGGGGCTCGTAACCTTTGAGGTACAGGCATAGGGAATGCGGGATCAGAGCCTAGGATAACCTAATATAAAGTCGACAAAACAATCTTCAAACCTACACTGCAGGAAATTAAAGTGCAAGGAATCCAAAGGTACAGGAAAATAAAGCAATCTGAAAGAAAACTGTAGGAAATTTGATGGAAGCAATCTAAAATCAATCTTAAGCAAAAGGCAATCAAATAACGCTGCAAATTAAATCTAAACTCAAAATCTTCCACAGTCAAATTCATCAATCATGGAGAAGAAGGAGAAGGAATAAGTAAAGATGATTTCGTAGAGATGTGAAGTAAAGAATTGAAACTATTATGTGATAGAAAATAAATATGAACTCTGTCAAGAAAGATGAATGTTAGATGGGTTAAGAAGAGATGAGCATGGAATTTTCAATGTACATTGTATAACTCAACAAAGAATAATCATAAAGAAGGGAGGAATGCTTTTATAGTTGAATCAAAAGGTTGAATGTAGACAATCAAATAAAAGATGGAAAAATGGTTGAAGAAAATGAAATTGATTCTTGGTGACAATTGTCTAACTTAGAGGATTTGCAATCAACCAAGCAGGGAAAGAAGATGAATGAAAATGAATATATGCATAATGGGTGGTGTGTGTTAGTGTGCAAGTTCTGGGTGCAAAGAATGAAGAAAAGAGAAGGGAAATCAACTCATAAACAAATGTAAATGCCCATGCATGGGTAATCAATCTGTAAGCACATCATGAAGGAAAGCACACACTCTAAATTCTAAATAATAAGTGCAGTTTTGAACCTATGTTTATGTGTCTTCTATTCATAAATGAATTCAAATATCCAAATAAAGAGAAAAACTTTGTTTTATGCATTTGACATAGCTAGGAAGGAAAAACACTATTCAATAATGTGAGAAACAAATAGATGACAAATTAATCAAGCATAAATGGGCATAATTAAAGCAAGGCACAAAGCAATGAATCGTTGGTCAAATAATCATAAAGCACATAAATAGAGCAGCATGAAAGGACATATATTAGAAGCTTGGAAAAGGAGTATGATTGAGGTTAAGTGAAAAATGATGATGCTTTGAGTGGAAGGGAATAAATTCAATTTGTTCATGAAACCAATTTCAGAATCAAATTGTTGAATTGAAACACAGTGCATGGAAATCAAATCAAATCAAATTCATAAACTAATTAGCAAAAGAAATAGCAACAAGGACATACCCAAATCAAGGGGCCCTACCCGACCTAGGCATGCTCCTGGAAGACTAATTCAGATCAGAAATGGAATTATGCATCAAATCTTAGCCATGAACTGTTCTTGTTTATTATAAATCAAAATCTCTGATTACAACATTTTGTTCATCAATTTCATGTCTCGAATATGATGAATTTCTCCCAAATACAAATTTTAAATAATAATGATGGTTCCTCCTCATCCCTATGAGGCTCTTACTTATACATGAAATCCAAAGAGAGATGATAGAACTGAATCCCCCAAACTCAAATTTTGGTTAAAACCAATTTTACAAATTTTTGAGCAAAATCACAAAAATCTGGGTTTTATTGTAATTTGGGCAGATTCGAGTTAGGGATCCACCCATATCTTCCAAAATAATTCCAATTTTGAAAAATTTCCCTTGTGATACTCAATTTTACACATTCTAGACAAAACCCATTTCGTATAATGTTTATATCTGATGCCATCTGCACAAAAATCGAGGTGCAATTTGGCATCTTGAGATTTTTTCTAATTTTTGCAGAATAATTCCCCATAAGATGTAGGTCCACACATGTGATCTGGCTGAATTCTAACTTACTTTTTTTAATGTAAACATCGTTCTGGACAAAACCCATGTCCTCGATTTTCTTCTAGAAGCATTTCAAATTTTCGAATTATTTCTAGTACCAGGTTGTTGTTGATGTTGGTACTGGACGAGCACAACATTGGTACCAGACAAGCATAGAATTGGTACCGGATGAGCTGAGTACCGAATGACATGAAGTGTGGGTACCGAATGACTATGCAGATACGGGTTGACTATAGAACCTTCTGGTACCAGATGACTTGGAGAGTGAGTACCAAATGACTTGGAGTGTGAGTACCGAATGACCTGGAGTGTGGGTACTAGATGACTGTGCAGGTACCAATTGACTGTAGAATCTTCTGGTACCAGATGAATTGGAGTGCGAGAACATATTGTTTGGACATAGAAGCATATTATAAAACCATCATCAACAAAACTCTTGTATAATCATCCTTTTAATCACTAAAAATATGGAAAATTATGTATTAACCACATAGGATGAATAAAAAGAGATAATGGAGGTTTATGGTGTAATTAGCGATATATTATTGATGAAATGCGGGGATAAGGTGTAATGATGAGTGTATTTGTATGGCGGAAAATATGACAAAACTGGAGCCCAACAATCAAAATCTTTCATTTGCAAGTTTTCAAATTCTCTTCTAAGTGCTTGGAGTTTGGAAATTTTTACCTTACTAGTATCTTGATATACTGTCTCTATAATGTCCCATGCTTTATTGGATGTAGTGTCTCGTTTAATCTTTCCAACAAATAAATCATCCAATGCATGTCCAATTATCAACAAGGCACTTTTATTATTTTTCATACTTTCATCAAGCTTTTTCTTTTCATCAACACTCAAAGTAGACTCATCTCGTGGTTCAGTATAACCAATCATTACTATGTTTGATAGCTCATATGAATCAAATGTTAATTTCATTCTAAACACCCAATTATCATAATTTTTTCCAGAAAATATTGGAATCATAGGCTGTTGATACATGCTTTGTAATATCCCGAGGTAGAACCCCAGTTGAAATTATGAATTGTAAACATGTTTGATAGGCTGGTGGGCCGAGTTATTATAAGCTGATAGGATTATGTGTGTATTAGGCTAGAGATCCTAGAGGCTAAGGTCAGTGGGCCTAATTTTGTATATGTAATTATGCATATTATTAATAAACAACATTGCTGCATGTATACTGACCACGAAGAAAGAGTTATGGGGGACTGAACTTCCACTAAGTAGGGTAAGGGAAGGGGCTAAGATAGATGGATTAACTTTAAAGGAATAATATTATATTATTATTTCATAGAGGCTAAGGTTTGACTTAGCCGTTTTGTCCTAAGTTCTCGGGGAAAGGGGACGAGTGTAAAGTGGAGTTCATGCAACTTTAGGGAGACATGTGTCAACCTAGGCGCATGCAATTTTTAGGTGGGAAAGTCAGCTCGTTGGGGGGTCCTCTCACCATTCTCACCATTCTCACCGTTCGGGAGAAGCTAGTGATGGTCACCACTCTGGAAGTCATCCACACTCCCCACTGATGCACGTGCCATTGGAACCTGCAGATATAATTGAGTTATCCTGTGCATCTCATGTGAATCCCAACACACCTATATTTTCTTGAGCTCGTGTTGTGTCTTAGCAGTTGGTTGTTGCTTCCAATGGAGTTCCGTGGCTGAACATGGCTTGCTACCATATTCTATTTCCTTACCTATTTTTGGTTGTTTCCACCACCTATGTGTTAGCTGAATGTTGTTGTTATATTTTCTAAAGAGATGGTTTGAAGAGGCAATTTTTCAGGCATGTGAATAACTCTCTTCAGGTGAGAGAGTGTGTTGAGGAAGTGATTTCTCTTGGAGGGAGTCCCGTAGCAGCTACAATACTCTGAGACTTCCGGTCTAGCCTGTTGCTGAAGCCATGGAAGGGGAGTGGATAGCCGATGGAATTGTGATAGTGAAGGTGTACACTCTTGGGGTGGGACATGCGTGTGGGGAATGAGGGTCTGTGGCTTGTGGGCATAAGTGGCTCCTGGGAGAAAATCCTTCCTACGGATCTGTGCAACTTTCTAGTTGTCCTTGCTAAGCCTATGAATCCCTTTCCCGATGGAGTTTAGTCCTAGCTTTGGGGTGACCCACTGTTGAGTGTGATGAGTATCATGGTCTATGGCTGGGAGATTCATGGAAGGTCTGTGTGCAGTTGGTGTACTTCAATTAAATTATAGGTACCCATTTATCTTTTCATTTACATTTTGTGTATGTGTACATGCTATATTGATGAGTATTGCTTGTATATGTTGTTATACTTATGGTTTCTTTCTATGATTACTACATGTATTATTTTACTATTATTTCTGCATTAATTTGTGTGATAGCAGAACATAAATCATTCGTTAAATATTGGTATGTGTTATTATCGCTTCCGCAAAAATATGTGTATGTACATAATGTTAATGTATAGTTAAAATTGGATTAGAAATATATCCATATGTGTGTGTGTGTTTGTATGCTTGAGAATGCTATTTTTTTTAGGTAATGTTGCCTGGCATGTCGGTTTAAGATCGAGAATGTTACAAATTGGTATCAGAGCAAGAAATATGTTTCCACTATGGCGTTTCTCGGCCCTTCAAGTGGCTTGGGACGTTACAAAATGGTATCAGAGCCATGGTTTCAACACTGAGCCTAGATGGGCCATGTAAGTGGATGTTGAACAAAAAATTTCAGAAAGGAATTGTTGTCGGAATGGAAAAAATTCAAGTTCAGATCCATGGTTTCAACACTGAACCTGGATGGCCAAGAACGAGGAATTTGTAGTAAACATTCCAGAGGGATTTGATGTACAGAGTGCCAAAAGGGCACTAAGAGAATATTTTGACTGATTTATGAAGCTCAGGAGTATAGAAACTTGATAAACCATGACAGACGCGGTATTAGGCCGCAGAGTTAAATTGGGTCATTGAATATGTTTGGAGGGAGATAGATCTCCCACAACTTTCATATCGGGAGAAGATGAACAGAGGTTAGGCACCAAATTCCTTCAGAATTCACCCCTTCGACCGTTTTAAAGCTATAAGCAGAGAAAATTGTTGAAGTCTCAAAATCCGGAACCAATCTGGACCATCTATTCCAAGGGATACGTGTCCAAAGATTAAGAAGATTTGAATTTTTGACACTCCAAAAGAATGGTTTGTGGTTGTACGAAAGGTAGGAAATCCCTGAAGTCCTGGAGCACCAAAGTGATGTCACCAAGGGTGACGTGGACCAGTTCGACAATTCGTAAATTCGACAGCTTGGAGAAAATGCGGAAGGCAAAATATCCTCAAAGTCTCAAAGCGTCACCTAGGATGATGTGAACCTACCTAGGTCTTCCACGTGTCACCACCTTAATTGATGAAAACTGTGCTAGGTGGACCCCAAAAGGTAAGGAAGTTCAGGAGTATGACTTTCAGGAGAATTGGGGTGTGTAAGTGTAAAAACCGTCGAGGCCCGAAGTTCCAAAGTGATGTGGCTTGCTGACGTCACTCGAAATGACGTGGACACCTAGAATGTGTTCCACGTGTTAGTGAGATAAGAACATTTGGAAGATTGAAATGCTATTTATAACGTGACACATGTCACCCATCTGATTGGGCCATGTTTCCTCTTCTAGTATTCTGCCACATGGCACTTCCCTCGAGTATGGTCGGTGGGGCCCATAATGTATTGCACAAAGCAGCTGAACTTGGTCAAGAATTGTTAAATTTTGAAGACTCCCGAAGCTATGGAGAGTGGATTAAATCCTCACCATCGATCGAAGAGGCACACATGGCAGTAGATCTCGTATTCCAAAGACTTGGCACTCTAGAGGATATCTCAAGGGCTCCCGAAGGCTGGAGTATATCTCAACCATTGATAACAGGGGACATGTGGCACTAGATCCCAAGGTCCGGAGACTTGCTACTTTGGAGGAATTTTGTTACAGTTGCATTGAGTCGAGAACTTCTGAAGGTCAGAGTTAATATCGACTATTGAACAGGAGAAGGTACATGGAAAATAATACCACAGTCTAGAGACTAGGCACTCTGGAACTTTGGAGAGTATGGAAAACCCATAACTTCTGAATCCCGGAGTTGCGTAATAAATCCTAGCCATCAGTTGTTGAGGATCAGTGGACCATAGATCCACCCCACTTTGAGTGTTCACCAATTCAGTGTTTGGGTGAAATGAGGCACGATCTAGCAAGAGCTTCTAAATTTCGAAGGTATGGATCCCCGAAGCTCTCAAGGCTCTAGATAATCACCTATCTGATAGCCTCGAGTCATATCCCATGGTCACATGCAAATTGAGGGCTAAAGAAAAGGGGCTAGTGCCCGAAAAATGTGTTAAAGAAGGGAAAAGGGGGTAGGAAGGAAGCCCGTCAGTTTCGTCTAGTTTAAACCTACATCAAAAGAGTATTGAATACCTGGGAACTTTATGATAGGGTCCAACAAAGATCTAAGATCCATTAGCTCATAGAAAACAGATCCTTGCACAGGAAGTGCATCAGAGAAAAAGCACAAGTTTTAAAGGATCATAGCTTTCTGCTAAAGGCTCGAAATTGAGCAAGGAAGGAGTGATTGTAAAGATCTCTTGAAGAGGATTCCATATGTAATGGTTACATTAAAAAAAATATTCTAGAGATGTCTTCAGATAGAAGAAAGAAGGAAGAAGGACATGGAAAATTTTTCATTCTACATTTGAGATTTTTCAGAAGTCATTGGATTAGATGTTGGTTTCAATAAGAATCATGGAAACCCCAAATGAAATTATTGTTTGGGGAAGACAATCTAGGTGACAATATTTTCACATCAAATGTGAATGCTAGGTGGAGAAATCCATCTGCAATACATGATAATGCATGAACCATAAGTTCATATGGATATGCAAATAATGGGAATAAGGAAGGGAGTTTGTACGGAATATGAAATCGTTTAGAGATAAGATGTGACATCTTCAAGGATCAATCCCGTAGTCAGAGATAACACCTCCATTATTTCTATCAGAATGCGTAGTGAAAGCATCGCATGAAGGTCATCAAATATGGCATGACATAAGTTGAATATGCATGTCAGAAGGCTAAATAAAAAAAATTCAAGAAAGAAGTTGGTATTAACTAACCAAGGTTACTCAGAGAACATGACTGGAATTATAATTCGTTCATGTAGGAGCTGAATCATAGGAATCCAAATAATAATGGAATGTTGAAAATTAATATCAGCATAATATGTGGTTGCAAGTATGCAAGGTACACAAGGAAGGACTCCTGGATGGACTCAAGTCCATGAACATCCTCAGATAATTTAAGAATAATTCATGAGGTAGATATCAAGTCAAGAATAATTTAAAAGTGAAATTATTTCTAAAGAGAAATCAATAAGGAACTAGGAACAAGAAAATGGTTCTATGCATGGTTTTGAATGCAGAGGAGATGGTGCCTGACAAGAATCCATATTAAGTGACATATAACCATGAGTGATGACCCAAGAGGTTGGAGGCATCACTTGAATCTATGATGGTAAGGTAAAAGAAGGACTTTTAGTTAATTCTATGCAGCTAGCAAAGGAGGCATATGTGCATCCTTACAGTATGCTAGTTTGCTAGAGATTAGATAGGTAAGTCAAGTTTGAATCTAGTTGGAAAACAGAAGAGGAGAGTATAAGAAAAACCTCACACTAGCACATTTGGCCCATTTTGCGACAGTTGTTTCGACTCTTATGCGATGTTATGTTGTTTATATGGCGACAAATTTGGAGTCTTTGAAACGTCGGTTTAGGTGATGTGGCATTTGCGATGAACTTGAGAAAATGTCTCATAAGCGACGATATAGGAAAACAATCTCAAACCAACTTTTCATCTATATTGCGACAACAACTTTTATAGTTAAACCGACGCATCAATAGAAGTCGTCGTCGCATATTCGACGACAACCTTTTTGTTGTTTATGTAGCTAAACTGTCGCAAACAATAGAAGTTGTCATCGAATCGGCGATGACAACTTTCCGTTGTTTATATAGCATAACCGTCACATAGATAAAAGTTGTCGTCGGATATCCGACGACAACTTTCTGTTGTCTATATAGAAAAACCGTCGCATATATAAAAGTTGTCGTCGGATATTCGACGACAACTTTTCGTTGTCTATATGGAAAAACCGTCACATATATAAAATTTGTCGTCGGATATCCGATGACAAATTTTCGTTGTTTATATAGCAAAACCGTCTCATATATAACAGTTGGCATCAGATATGCGACGACAAAATTTTTTTTAGAAAAAAAATAAAAAAATAAATTGAGCATCAATTTTGATATTAATATTAAATCCCAAAGGTTATTGCATGAACCCCGTATTGATTTCACAAAGCCTTGGGACTTCTTTGATGGAGCTTATCAAGGCTCACCAAAACTATGTGGGGATGGAGTCATACTCTTTGGAGCCAATCATGGCACTATGCTTGGAGAAAAAATCTATGTTCGAGGAGGCCTCATTTTTCCATATCTACATGGATTTTAATAAAAAATAGGATATGTTGTCAAAATAAGCCATCATGCTACAAGGATCCTTGTGGTAATGTGAATACAAGGACAATGCTCTACTATAAGCTACTCAATTGTCTATGTTTTGATGTTTGGTTGATAGGTCTTTGGCTTGAAAAAATACATATTTCAGCATCAACTTTTTCCATTACACTCCATTTCACACACCTGATAAGAACTTACATATTTTACAACCAATCATTTGCAGCAGCTTAAAAAAATCATGCATGGACCGTACTCCTGGTTGGAGTGAATGAAAAATGGAAGGGTTTATCAGTGGTTAAGAAGAGAAAAAATAAAGGGAAATGAACTGAATGTTTTTTCATCTGCATCTCTTCGTTGTTGAGTGAAGACAGTAAAAACTATAAACCGGGTCTGATAAAATCATAACAGAATGGCATTAGTTTCCTTGTCTTTATTTGAGTACATGCCTGGCATTAATTTCATTGCCTCCATTTCCTTGTGTCGTCTTTATTTGAGGACATGACTACAGATTATGAAGATTGGATATTTCATT
>SNQJ01S0203916.1:4938-16620 GCA_010110895.2 Picea sitchensis
ATAGCATCTTGTGTTAGGGAGTGTTAAATTCCATTTGCAACATTCTGTCCTGGGAAGCCCTTCTCACACAAGGGTCAAACACTAGGTCGCATTGATATTGGTAGAGTTACTCACCCTGCTTTGTTGATATCAGTGTAGAGATTGCATGTATTACAGGGATCACTCTAAGGTATACCCACAATGATGAGTGGAAGCCTTTTGAGTTGATTGTGGGCTAGATACCCTGCCCTTGCATGTGGATCAAACTATCGACTGTTCCCCTAGGATTTATTGTTGTCGGTGGTGACTTTAGTGGCCTATATTTCTAGGTTCTTACCCGAGGTGACTGTGGAGGGGAAAGTCTTCACGGTACCTGGAATTGACGTTGACCAAACTCACTCGGGCTCCTTGGAGGGTATACCCACGATTATGTGTGGGAGCTTTCCCCAGGGTGTAAGTCCGTTAAGCAGGTCGTCAGCGTAACTTTTCCACCCTAGCCCCTCCCCTTCTCGTCTCGTTGTTGCAACGTTGGATTTCATCACCAACTAGTGGCTTCGAAATTAGAAGGTCTTGTTTGCTTGGTGTTGCTTCCTAGATTTTGTTTACTAGTGTGTGTTGTTTGTTTCTCGAAGTTGACCATAGGATTTTCTTCATGAAGTTTGTCACTCGTTTACAATATCTCCTCCACATCATTCACGTAGAATGCAGGGTTTATCTCCAGAGCATCTGGAAGGTTCCCAACCCTTGCCCACAAGCACACCTGGAGGCTCTCCTCGGCAGAGTGAATTCCCAGTCGTCACCACCCAACAAGTGGAACTCACTGACTCTCTAGAACGTTTTCATATTACCAACACTCGAGAGGACTTTAGACTTAACCCTGATTCTGAGAGATGTTATATGCGAGCAGACTCTTCCAGAGACTTAATTGTTGTGTATTCTGGATCTCCGACTGGACCCTTTCCCGGTATAGAAGGCCAAGATCCTTTTTGGTCTATAGGTGTTTTTTGGCGAGACCTTTTTGGTCTAGGTTCACCTATGATTTCTGAGATCAACCCCCCTGTGATTTTTGAAATCTCTAATACAGAGATAGTACCGGTGACTACCGCTTATCACTTTACCGTCCCTACCAAAATGGCCCATCTTACAACTACTTCGAGTGTTCCAACCGGGTTCCCTGCAGTTAGTATTGCTCCTATCAACACACCACAAACGCCCAATGTCAATCTGACACTACCACCTGGATATCGTGCATTGAATGCTTCCATTCCTACTCCTATGCAAACTCCATCTGGCTCTCCTAGTGTTCCTTCTTCTTCTGGGCACTTTCTTCCTGGTTTTGTCCCAACACTCCCTCAATTTCCTTTTGGAGGACCTTCTTCGTCCTCTACTGGCAATCCTAATCCTAGTGGCGTTATTCCGTCATTCACTCCAGCTTATCAGTTTCTGGTTGGTGGACAATTTCATCAAGGTAGTATCACTCAACCCCCTCTCAGTTGGTAAAATCCAATTGGAACACCACCTTCGGTGGGAGGACCAACTCCACCTTATGGGCAAAACATACCTCCATCCTTGGCCCAGTATTGGAATCAGTTGATCCAAAATCCTCCTCAATATACTGGGGGGCAGCAGTTTCCAGCTGCGTCAGTCACACCCCTAGCATGGGCCAACCATATCCTGGTTCGTTCAATCCCATTTGGGGTTCGACTGCTCAAACCCAAGCCCCTATTCCAGGGTATAATCCAATGAGCTACTATCATGTCCAACCACCACCGAATATGCATGGATCTTCACATTATATGCAGACTGCTTATGGTCCTACTAGTTTTCCAACAGGGCTTCCTCCCCAAAGCCACCAGTACCTGTAGGTGAATCGACAGTTACCTTTTCTCGCCACTTTGGATCTTCCAGATTTGTCAAGGATTTTAAATGATCCTATTCATCACTCTCCCCAATGGCCTGTTATACCCGCCAAGATTCCATCGGACATTCCTAAATTCAAGGGCAAAGTGGGGGAGGACCCAAATAATCACGTTATGACTTTTCACCTATGGTGCTCATCCAACTCGTTGATGGATGACTCTATTCATTTACGTCTTTTTCAAAGAACCCTTACCGGTTCTACTGCGAGGTGGTATATCGAATTGCCACGAGGTTTCTTCTCTGATTTTAACACCCTAGCTATGGATTTCCTTACACATTACAAGTTACCGATCCGTTATGACACGGGAACTGAGATTTTGACTTCCTTCAAACAGACTAAAGGCACTCATATATCTGATCACATCCATGAGTGGCGAAGGAGACGATGTCTCATTAAACTTGAGCTCCCTGATCAGTTACTGGCAGAATGGTTTACAAAATCATTTGTAAATGAAATCGATAAGGACATTTCCATGGGTGGTGTCGTCACGGAAGAGCAAGCTATAAGTCGTGCTCAATATCGTGACCTTGTTTATTCACAAACAGGAACACTTTACGATTTACTACCTGAATTACCTCATCCTAATACTTCCAGCACTTCAACTACTCCAGCTGCCTCACATGCAGTTGACGGTGTGATTGGTACTGCCCAATCCCAATCACATTCTGTTTCAAGCACAACCCCAAAATCTGCTTCTTCTAATGTTCAAAATGCTCTGTCTCCTGCCACTCCCACCGACAAGACTTCTGAGGTAAATGTCGTCCAATCTACCCCAGCCGGTAAAAACAAATCTAAAAAGGGAAAAGGCAAGAATAAGGAGGGAAAAAATAATTCTCAAGCAGAGCAAACTAAAACCACCCCTGTTGATGACCGGGATAAGCGTAAACCACGATACCCTTGCCTTATCTATGGTGATGATCACTACACGAAGGATTGTCCACTACATGCCAAGGTCACTAAGTTCCTTCAGGGAGCCCCGAAACCACCTGCACCAACTGTCTTGTCCCAACCCTTCCCGTCTCAACAATAGGCTCAGTTGGTCATTCACGACCAACCTTCCTCTTCTACCACTTCTTATGTTTTGATGTGTACTAGTGATTCTAAGCAGAATAACGTTGCACTCATGACTCGAGCCAAAGATTTTTCTCCATCTAAGGAGAAGGTTGACGATTTACCTCCTTCTTTGGTACAACCCTCTCCAGCGACTCCACCTACCAACGATCCTCTTCATCTCGAACGACCGAGCCTCGACACAGTTCTGCGACCCCCTCCTAAAGGTGTCGTTTGGAAATTGGCTTTCAATCCTCATGCTCATGTGGCCCAGAACTACAGCATTGTTAAAGATTTGGCCCAAGCACCTTCTGCGATATTAGCCCTTGAAGTCCTTCAAACTTGTCCTGCACAAAGGAAGGCACTGTTGAAATCTATCGGTGGAATTGATCCGATGAATACAAATTTAATAGTCTTTGACTTGGACGATCACCTTCCCAGGTTACCCCCTCAACTCGCGTTCCAGATACAAGTTGTTGTCTCTAACAAGAACATTTGCTGAACCATTATCGATGAGGGTGCCTCGACATGTGTCATGTCTTTTGCTTGCTGGAAAGCCATTGGCTCTCCTCCTTTGAATGAATCACAGAACACTCTTAAAGCCTTCAATGGCTCTAGTTTTAAGCCTTGTGGTGTTCTTCCTTCGTTTCCCATCACATTAGAAGGTAATACGATCCAAGTTGAAGTGTAAGTCTTTGACGCTCCCCTTGATTATAATCTTTTGCTTGGCCACAACTGGATCGATTCCATGCATGTCATTGTGTCGACACTTTTCCGTGTAGTACGTTTCCCTCATCAAGGAAAGGTTGTTACCATTGACCAACTTGCCTTCTTCAATTCTAATACCCATACTGGCAACGTACCGTTTATTGCTAAAACCCCGCCAGGTTATGAGAACGTCGGTGTAGGCCTTCTAAAGGACTCCTCGTTAATGGGTACTTTCCCCATTCCACTGCCCGATGTTCCACTCTCGTCTGTTGCTTCTATCAATATGATATCCACTTTGCCTCATGAACTTCCTGTGTCTCACGACCCCTGGATAGTCCCTGGCCCTAGATATCATCTTCGTTTCGGCGAAGAAATGTCGTTAAGTCCGGTTGAGTCCGCCTATCGGGCCATTCAATTGGCAACACCTTCTACCTCTTCTCTTGACGAGTTGTCTCCCGATCCTTTTTCGTGTTATTTTTCCCACTGAAGAGATGAACATGTTCATCATGGAGGACACCCCTTGGGATGATGGGCATCATCGTTCCATACTCTTTCTGGAGCAGTATACTCTTGAGAACTACCAACGGATTTCAACCCCATCGACCGTTGTCGTCATCTCGACCATTCCCAAGTCTACACGCGATGTGTTTGATGAAGGGAACTTAAGTAATATCTCGCCCATGATTCCCATTGACATATCCATTAAACCTAGAATCATCGAAAATATCCATATTGGAGCTTTGTGTTACCCTGACGAAATAGTCACCTATACGTCCCTGTTCAAAGAGTTTCGTGACATATTCGCTTGGAGCTACGAAGAAATGTCGGGTATCGACCTTGAGATTGTAATTCATGAGATTAAGACATATCTTGATGCTAAACCTGTCTGGCAACGCCTTCGTCCAGTTCACCCCCGTAAAGCGGCTGCTATAAAGCTTGAAGTTGAGAAACTTCTAAAAGCCGGCTTTATTTATCCGGTGGCTCTCATAGACTGGGTTTCCAATCTTGTCCCGATTGACAAGAAACAAGGTACAATCTATGTGTGTGTTGATTATAGGGATATCAATAAAGCTTGTCCAAAAGACAACTTTCCTACCCCTTTTGTCGATTATATTGTCAATGATTGCGTCAGAAGTTAAATCTTCTCTCTTATGGATGGTTTCTCCAACTATAATCAAATTAACATTGTTCCCGAGGACCAACATAAGACTACCTTTATTTGTCCTTGGGGTACTTTTTCCTATAGGAAACTTCCTTTTGGTCTTAAGAACGTTGGCGCCACTTTTCAACGAGCTATGTCTTATGCATTTCATGATATCAAAAATATCGTTCAACCCTATTTGGAAAATTTACCCGCTCATTCTATGCGCAGAGTCGATCACCCAAACCACCTCCGAGCTATTTTCGTTCGCTGTCGGTTCTACCGGATCCATTTAAATCCTCATAAGTGCATTTTTTGTGTGGAATCCAGCCGTCTTCTAGGTTTTATAGTTTCACGTCAAGGGATCTAGGTGGATCCATTGAAGGTTGAGGCAATTTTCAATCTCCCTCCTCCTTCTACACTGTGCCAGTTGCAAAGTTTGTAGGGGAAAGCAAACTTTCTTCGTCTTTTTATCCCTAATTACGCTAAGATAACTCATGGATTTATGCGGCTATTAAAGAAGGATTTAGAGTTCATTTGGGATACCATTTCCAACAATGCTTTTGAAGCTTTGATATTGTCCCTCACACAAGCTCTGCTTCTCTTCCCCCCAGATTACAGTCGCGATTATTTCCTTTACCTTACTACCTTGGATTACACCATTGGCATGGTTCTCGTCCAAGAGGATGACATGCACGACGAACATGTTATTTACTACTTGAGTCAAAGTCTTACGCCAACTGAAATCAAGTATCAACATGTCAAAAAACTGGCCTTGGCTGCCGTTCAGGCCATCCAACGCTTTCGGCACTATATCCTCTCAGGAAAAACTACGGTGATTTCCCATTGCAACCCTATGCAACATATTTTGACACGTCAATTGCTAGGGGGAAAATACTCCAAATGGATTGTGATACTCCAGGAGTTTGACTTGGAATTCGATCGTGCCAAGTCTAAGAAGTCTTTAGTTTTTGCTGAGTTGATATGCAATTTTCCTCATTCTGCAACGGAAAATGTAGCAGTTGATTCATTACCCGATGAATCTCTTTTCCTTATTAGTACTAACGATCTTTGGTATGGGGATATCATTATATATCTCCAAACCCAGAGTTTCCGGCCTACTTTGTCCTGTACTAAACGACGTCGAATACGTTATCAAGCTCATCAATACATTATCCTCGGGGATACTCTTTATCGTCGGGGGATTGACCCTGTTTTTCGACGTTGTCTAATGTTCGATGAAGCTGAGAAGGCTCTGAATGACTGCCATTTTGGAGCATGTGGTGGTCATATGTCTGGGTATGCTACTGCCCAGAAGATCTTACACGTAGGGTATTTTTGGCCTTCTTTGTTTAACGACTGCATTATTTCCGTTCAGAAATGCCATGCCTGCCAGACCTATAATCAAAAAATTTGGTCACATCCTGCTCCTCTTCATCCTGTGGTCTCAGTTGGTCCTTTTGTGAAATGGGGCATCGATTTCATGACATGTCACCTTCACTCGGTCGGGGGGCATGGTTACATCATTGTAGTTGTTGATTACTTTACGAAATGGGTCGAGGCGATGCTGACATTTGACCACACTGGAAAAACCGCAGCATTGTTTCTTTTTAATCACGTCATAGCTCATTTTGGTGTTCCCCAACCTATCATCATCGATCACGGTAGCCACCTTAGGAATTTTATGATGTCTGAACTTACTGAAAAGTTGGGTCTTCGTCATGATAACTCAACACCCTATTATCCACAAGCCAACGGCCAAGTTGAAGCAATTAACAAAGTTCTCATAACTATGCTTCGACGAATGATAGGGATTCATAAAACAAGTTGGCACACAATGTTGTTTTCGGCATTGTGGGCGTACCGGACATTCGTCAAGTATGCTACTGGGTTTACACCTTTTCGGTTAGTCTATGGTGTGGAAGCCATTCTCCCTATCGAATGCGAGATACCCTCGTTAAAATTAGTTGTTGAACTCCTACCCAACACTTCTGCTGAAGAAGAACGTCTATTGTATCTAATGCGATTAGACAAAACTCGACATGATTCCACCCTAGTCATAGAAGCACAGAAAAGACGTGTTAAGTCCCAATACGACAAGCATGTCAAGCCTCACATTTTTTCTGAAGGTGATCTTGTTCTTCTATATGAACAAGATTGAGATATGTTAGGAGCTGGGAAATTCGAACCCATGTGGCGAGGTCCTTATATTGTTCAACGAGTTTTGGAAAAAGGAGATTATGAGTTGGTAGATTACGATGGTATCCCTTTGAGTGAACCCAAGAATGGGTTGTACTTGAAGAAGTACTATGCATAAAATCATCTGTGCACAAGTACTTGTATTTGTTTTGTATCATACTTCTTGTGTGTTACTATAGTTTGCTTTTGTCATTATCTGGTCTCTACCCTTATGTGACGTTGTGTTTGATTTCCAGATGTCGGAGTATTCGCTACCCTATATTGGCTTCGCTGATGGCGCTAGCCATAGTACTCAGAACCTTTCTTCCACTGCGTGGGCAATTTACACCCCTACAAACGAACTTGTCTCTTTATGAGGGGTGTGTCTTGGCCATGCGACCAACAACATTGCAGAGTATAGCATCATTATTGAATTATTGGTTGATGTTATCTCACTCGGAATTCATCATTTGGTTGTGCGACTTGATTCGCAACTTGTAGTACTACAGTTAAGTAATGTCTACTCTATTCAAAGTCCTTCTTTGTTACGGGTGTATTTGTGAATTCGCCTCTTGGAATGTTATTTTGATCACGTTGAATATCAACATATTCCTAGATGTCTAAATACATTAACAGATGCATTGGCTAATTATGTATTGGACAGACATTTGAATCATTATAATTCAAACACATCAAAATTCACACAATATAAGGTAAACCGGTAGAAGTCGTCTGTATATATAACAATCAAAAGAGGTTTTACAAAAAGTTTGTCCGAAGACCAAAATGTCAAAATCTGAAGCTCATAGCTTCTACAAAGTGACGTCATGGATGACATTCATGATAACACACAACTGCTTGAGAAACCCTACGGAGTAGTCGACTCATGGATGTTGATACTCCTACAGTATGACGTTGATCAC
Organism: Picea sitchensis; assembly: GCA_010110895.2. NCBI lineage: Eukaryota > Viridiplantae > Streptophyta > Pinopsida > Pinales > Pinaceae > Picea > Picea sitchensis. The sequence goes on from SNQJ01S0203916.1 coordinate 12,839, forward strand.
GTCGTGGAACCTCTTCCAAAGTCATGTCTGGAATGTCTGCAGTTAGGCCCTCTAGATTTTGTTCCACCACTTTATAATCCTTAGCATATTGTGGCATTGTCGCTACCTCTCCTCACTGCTAAATAGGAGAAGTGTCAGGAGGTCTGTAAGGTCCAACATCTGTATTATCAACAAACGATTTTGTATTAGTCTTTGGACGAGCATATAAAACAAAAACATTTGAATATGATAAAATTCACAAAAACATTTAAAAATAAAAAATATGTGCACTTCTTACCAAGGTCCCCCCACTGAGCATCCTCTAGCAGTACCAAGTCCGAATCTCCTTGGAAATCCAACCCGGTATAAGCATAGTCATCAACCATCAACAACTGTGGTTGAAGCCAGTCAAAGAAAATATCATCATACTTGATGATCGGTTCTGCTACGTGACGGGCCATAAGCTGGCACCATCTCAGCATCCTTGGACCCCTGGGAGATGAGATATTCCACTCAACCTACAGCCTTAGTAATGGGACCCTCTCAAGGAAGAAGGACACCAACAAAGATCCATACCCGAATTTCTTCAGGTTGCCTCGTCTGCATTTGGTTAACTGCTTTTTTATACTGCGAAGCATAGCATTTGCCCTGTTGAACACTCGAGGCTCAGTACACTCAATAGCATACTGGAAGTAACTGTGTGACGCCATGTGAGGAGAAGAAATCCCAGCCATCTAAGCTATGGTGAATAGTATAGTACGGAGGGTCAAATCTCGTACCCCCCAAATAGCTACTTTTCCTTTCTTTCTCTCAACCTCGGGAACGCAGTGTAAACGGCAGTACTCACTCATCTGTATCCCACCACCTCTGCTACTTGTTAGGCTCACATAGTACCCCCACCATGATAAACCAATCAAAAAGTAAATGTCCTCAATGTCTAAGGACAGTGTGTGGACCCTCACATGAAATACCTGCTAATCAGGGTCCCACATATGCACCAGGTACTCTAATAGTCTGACTTGGGCCCTCATGCCTGAGATACAAAAGTACTTCAAGAGGCCGCAATCTCTTAGAGCAGCAATAGTAGGTGGATGGTTTTCGGCCATTGCATTGTATTCTTTGTGTTCCCTTTCATTCCATTCAAGCACCATGTTGATGGCCAATTATCTGCATAAGAGACACAATAAGAAGATTAGCAACTTTTTTCATGAGTTCATTCTCTTTCATTGGCTAAATTTAAAAAAAAAAATTGATCTTTGCAGTTCTCGTAGGTTCCCTATGTGCACAGTGCGAGAACCTCGCAGATGGCCTTAGGCTCACCTGCGAGAATGCCTCATTCTCGCAGGTCCCGTGAAGCCTGCCTACAAGAATGGCAGCGCGCAAGTAGGGCTTGGAAAATCAAATGAAAAATGACTTTTTAACCAATGAAATTGCAAATTTAAACCATGAAAGTGTTAAGGACTAAGAGCCTACCTTACTGTCACTGATGGCTCGCTGAATGGACGATTGTAGATCCCGCAATATGACGCTGAACTCTAAGGGTGAAAGAGGGGTTTTTTGGAGCTCAAATAGTGGAAAGGTAAAAATGATGTGGTAAAAAGAGTATTTACTCCTTTTTATTTACTTTTACTATGTCATTTGGTTTTTTATGATTATATATCTATTAAACCCTAATCCCTAATGTCATGTTGAGTGAACCTTTTGCAGGCGTAACAACTTTGATGAGAAAATACAGGGATACAGACATGTTTTTCTTTGTTATCGCGTGTTTTTTATTGTTTTTTATGGTTTTTATATAAAAACCTCGAGCATGGTCTTTGTCCATTCTTGCGCTCGTAAATACATGAGAACGCGATCGAGCATAATTTTATCACTTTTCGGGCTCAACAAGGTTATACGAAAAAGGAACCCCCCTGGAGTCCTCTCTAAGCTCTTTTCGGACTCTCTAAACATGAAAAGATCATCGAGCGACCTTGCTATTTTCACGCTAGATAAAGTATTTGAAGTACGCATCTGGTGAGCGATAATTTATCTCTTTTTCGGTCTCTTCCAGACTATTTTATGAAAAAGGAACTGAGAGAGTTCTCTTTTAAGTGTTTTTCCAGACTCTATAATCACGAAAAACCTTCGAGTTTTCTATCTCTGGACTCGTTAAACAAAAATTGACAGACCCGTGATGGGACCGAACCACTCCTTCTTATGGTTCGTTAAACATACTCCGAGGGACTCGTCCGAAGGATGAGCTTACATAAACAAGCATATGTTATCCTCCTCAATCTTGCATAAAAATAAAGAGGTACTCGCCAAAAATGGTGGGGGGGAATTTGGGAAAGGGATATGTTTTCATCTTCATATTGATTGACAGTAAGTGTCGCTCTTGAACATGACACCCCTTATTCATCATTTGAAGCCGGTTTGGGAAATCCATTTGTCTCTCATTCGATTTATTAAAAGGTCATTCCCAGTGTTGTCTTTGAGTCAATGCTGCCAAATCATTGGTCGTGTCATTCATATGTTCAAGAGAAGTCCATCTGAAACCTATATTGAGTCGGCCATCTGCAGTTATCCATTCTATCTGTGTCGGCCTTCCCTGTGTCCAGTCCAATTCACATCATACTCTGTTTCACCTTCAAAATTTGTTAATCATTTTGTGTCATTGATGGGGGATACATCAAGGCCCTCCTGTGACGAGTTTTGTTCTGTCAACTTCAGCTCATTATCCGGAATCAAGACCTAGAAATTATTTGGTACCTTGGAGCTTGCATGCCTCAATGGCAAGTTTCCTCGCTTTCGACAATGGGTTTACATCATTGACCCTTGATCTAAGGATTTCATCGGATGCTCAACTTCAACTCATTCATTCACAATCGATGGATTGTACTAGGGTACCTTGGGAGTCATTGACATCAATGGTGATTTCCCTCGCACTTGTTAACGGTTTCATCAATGAATGGTAATCAAGTGGTTTCTACCATGTTCGACTTCAACACATGTAATCACATGGTCAGATTCGTACTTTGGGAAACGAGATTGAAGACCCTGGATATCATCTCTTTAGTCCAAGTTGCGATGGAGTATGTATAATTTGCGACACATAGATCCACTGTGTATGTTTCGTGGCTATGCCATCTTAATTTGAAATTTCTCGCATAGATCCACAGTGTATTCCTGGTGGCTATGCTATATTTTGACAACATGGATCCACGGTGTATGATTGGTGTCCATGACCCATGTCAATGATGTCATTAGTCTATGATCTGAGTATGGGGATTTCTACCTCATAATTGGTATATATGATATTCTGCAGATGCTTGTTTGTTCGCAGGTTTCCGATTAGGTGTGCTCCTGGTTTCTGACACACACATGCAGCTTACAAAGTCTTTCGGTTGTCACTGGTTCCAACCTCATACTTTGGGGGGCATTCTGTTACCCATGATTTTGGTCATCATGATGATGTATTGATGATGGTGTACTCAGGCTCTTCATAAGAACTTTCTCCTGAGAAAAGTTACTTTCATCTCTTCTTAGAAAACTCATTTTTGAAGGAGGTTCGCAGGCTGCTAGTATATTTGGGTGCGAGAATGACCCATTCTCGCAGGCTCCTTAAGCCAGGGTGCGAACTTCTCGCACTGTGTTGAACTTCTAGGGTGCGAACTCTTTCTAAAGCATGGAAAAAGATGAATTCTTGATGTTTCTAGAAGGGAATCTTCTAGAAGGATGGGTTGGCATTCGAATGGTTATCCTAGTACTGGATTCCCTGATATTTTGGGATCATTCTTATCCAAGTAACTAATTCATTCTCT
>SNQJ01S0203917.1:0-16620 GCA_010110895.2 Picea sitchensis
TATAGTTATGTTGTGAAACTTTTTGATTTTTGGATATGAAATTCTTTTTAACGAATAGTGAAATATAATTAATGTATATGTAGAATGTAAATTTATCATTATGAATGAAATTATATTTTATTTTATTTTTTTAAGAGAAAGAAAAAAGAATATATGTATAATAAAATAATTTTGAAAAATGATATTTTAAAATTATATATAAATGTATCTCAATCTTTTTTCATGTGTTGAGAGGTATCAATTTCTTGGAAGTAATGATGTTAAGCGCTCATATCCCTAGAGAAAGACTTCATTGACAACTTGGGCCTGGATCATCTCTCACGAGTGGACTCTCCCACCTCTCATCCATCCTCTTGTCTGCCCAACCATGCACTGGGATCTACTCCACGTTTACCATCTATTTCCCTAGATACTCACCACACTCTTTTCACTCCTGCCTCAGATTTACACGTCACTCTGAACTCTCCTTTTTATGATGCACACACTCTTAAATCAGCTAATAGTACACCTTCTATTTGTCGTTTGGAGGTACGAGACAAATCTTCTACTACTTATAATACTTTACTTTCAGCTCCATCTTCTATTGATCTATCTGGTGCGTCCCCAACTGAAATAAAGATAACTACAACACCATCTTATACACAGTATAATACTTCTACTAATGAGAAGACTGACTTTCATTCCGCTTTAACCACTTGTCCTTTTGAGGTATGAGAGCACCCTGCTATCACTTACACCTATACACAACCATCTCTAACTACTTCTAAACTTCCTGGTGCGCCCTCGACTGGAATTTTTCTCCCTACAGTACCATCTCTTTTTCAGAATTTTACTCCTATTGATTCTCAGATTCACTCTCATCCTGCTTCAACTTTTTCTGATTGTGGCTCCCTAGAGGTGTCAGAGTACACTCAGAGTCCATTTGTTTCTCCCCATCCTTGAGTGAGTGAGATTGCATGTGATCTGACCACAGAGCAGGAGGAGACTTATAGTCTTCCAGGACTTAGAGAAACAAAGCCTGTTGCTAGCACATATGGTGTTGTTTTGGATACTTTGCTTCCATCCTACAAAGAAGTACTCTCACCTACACCCTTGCCTATCTTTTGGGGTACATCTCTACTAAACTTGCCTTCTGTAGACCTCAGTTTGGGATCATCTGAGACCTCATCTTCATTAGATGATAAAGATTATACTTGGTCAAGAGGGCATGGCTTTGAACATTCGCCGATCAAAACTCGCAGTGCTCGTCGCAAGGAGGGCAACATATCAAAACTTCCAGTGATTTATTCAACTTTTGATATTGGGGCGCTTAGAGGCATGAAATCCCTAGCAAGAGAAAAGGCATGATCTTGATCTCCCTCAACATCATAGGGATGGGAGGCATCCTAAAAGTTGTCTCCTTCAGAAGACTCCTATCACTCACTTCTCCTGACATTATATTTCTTCAGGAAACTCTGGTTGACAGTAAAAAGGATAGAGCATTCATAAATCAGTTCCATCCTAATTGGCATACATGTACAATTATCTCACTTGGTACCTTAGGGGGTTTGGCAGTGACTTGGGACCCAACCATCTATGATTTCTCCCCCTTTCTTTGTTGTGGGGGCATTCTACTGTCTGGATCTTCCCGGAACAACAACAAAAGTTACAATCTTCTCAATGTTTATGGCCCTTGCTCCGATAGACAACTTTTCTGGGAGAAGATTGAAGCTCGGGGACTTCTCGACCTTGACAATTTAATTATTGCAGTTGATCTCAACCTCACTACTTTTTTTGGGGAAGTCTGGGGGGAAATGTTATCCAGGATGCTCTGGTAGATTTTTTCTCTTCTTTGTTCTCTGCCCACAACCTGGTGGATTATGAGCCGACTACCTTGGCTCCTACTTGGTGGAATGGGTGAAAGGGAAAAGACTCCATTTCTAAGCGACTTGACCGCTTTCTCATTTCTTCTCGCCTCATCTCGACAGATGATAGAATTGGCACTTGGGTGAACTATCCATTTGTATCAGACCATGCTCCAATAATTTTACATTTGGACACTTCCCATCACATGATTACATATCCTTTCAAATTTAGTTCAGGTTGGCTACTTGAAGCTGAATACAACACATTGTTGCAGATGTTTGGAAGGATCCACAATTTCTCTCAGAATCGTACATTCAACATCGCTTTACCTGGAAACTCAAATGCCTCAAAGCCTGCACCAAAGCTTGGGCAACCAACAACCGGAAGCAAAATATACAAAGATTGCTAGAACTTGACACATAAATTTATTCTCTTCTACTTGCAGAAGTAAGTTTGGGTACTCTAGAAGATAGCAACCATATTATACAAGACCTTGAAACAGAGAGAAATATGCTCCTACAAAAAGAAGAAACAATTTGGAAGCAATGATGCAGAACTGATTGGCTTAAAAGCCGTGATCTCAATACTAAATTATTTCACAAGTATGCAAGCTATTGTAGGAGAAAAAACTACATTTGGGAAATTGTAGATGCGGAAGGCACTTGCCATAGAGGACAACTTTCTTTAAAATCAACTACAGTTAATTATTTCAAACCTTTTTTTGAGGCAAACTCCTCTACGAATCTACAGACATCAGTTTCTGTAGCTAGCTTCTACACTCGTACAATAACTGAGGAAGACTCTCTTTTGGTTGACTGTCCTTGCACATTACCAGAGATTTTGACTGAACTAGCATATTTCTCTAAGGATAAAAGTCCAGGTCCAGATGGATGGACGGTCTAATTCTATCTCTACTTTTTTTATTTGGATGACTCGGATCTCCTAGCGCTTGTGAAGGATTCTAGACTTAATGGAAAGGTGGCAGGTGCCATTAAGTCGAACTTTCTATGTATTATTCCTAAATTTTCCAAAACCTTTTATTTTGGTGATTATTGACCCATAGTTATCTGTAACCTCTGCTACAAACTCATGTAAAAACTTATCGCTACCAGGATCAAACCTATCCTCTCTCGGATCCTTTCGAAAGAACAACTAGGTTTCTTAAAAGGTTAGAAGATTCTTGATGCTATTGGCACTTGTTGGCCCTTGACCAAGTTTTGAGGATTCTTGGTCATGTTTGACCTATTTTTGGGACTTCGACAGGCTATCAAAGGAGGAGCGCAAGTCAAAGTGGAGATCGTGGGATATCAACCACTCTTTTGGTATTTTTGGGTTTTGGGGTTATGTAACAGGTATGGGGATGTCAACCCTTGGGTTTACCCATGTTTAGGCCCATTTTGTAATGTATAAATAGAAAGTTAGGCGATGTAAGTAAGGGTGACATAAGTGTGTGATGCTAAGTGCCAAGTGCTAAGTGCAGGTAATAGTTGTACATGCTTTGTGCATGCTGTGTGATACTTGCAAGGCTAAGTGCAAGTAACTGTAAGAGACTGTGTAAAGGCTTTGTGTTGTAACCTAGCTCGGGGAAGGAGGAACTAGTGAAGTGCGTGTAGATCTCTTGTCCTATGCGGAGTAGGATTTTGTGGCTCTGTGCATGTAGAAGCTTGACAAAAGATAATAGAAGAGAAAAAGAGTTGGCGGGTGTAGCCCCAGGCTGGGGGTAAACCACGTATATCCTGTGTTGTTGTGCTTTGTGCGATGTATTGATGTGTTTATGCGTTTACTTGCTTATGTGCTTTGATATAGATTAATGATAGATAGATCTGATGATGCTTTGTTCTTAAGAATATGGATGAATTCTAGATCTAACCTAAGTGAATGTGCTTAGTGCTTGAATATACTAGATCTGGTTGAATACTGCAATGCTCTATAATTAGGGTTTTATCTGTGAAGTAGATACTGGTTAAATACTAATGAACTGTAACTGCTAAGTGCTTTGATAGAGTATTGTAATCATAGATCTGTGTCCCAGCTAAGGTTGTAGACACTGGAGTCCTACAACCACCCTTGCCTCTACGTCGGGTGAGACTTCATTTGCTTCGCAGGTGTTGCCGAAAGGGCTGGTAGTTAGGGTTTTTTTGGTGCATTGTTGTAGCGTTGAACCCTGAGTCTGCCCCTGTGCCAACAAATGGTTCTCTTGTCGGGACCTAAAACTGTGATTGTTGGGAACTGAAGAGAAAGAAAGCTATGTGCGTAAATATGTTTCTTTAGTGCACAGTATTCTACTTGACCTGTAAATCTCTGTTCTAAGAAGAGAAGTTGGATCTGAAGAAAAGAGGTAAGATTGTGAAGCTTTGTGCTTTGAAAAAGGTAAGAGTAGTGAAAATTTCTAGATCTGAAAGCTTTGTGCTCTGTTGAAGGTAAGATAAGTGGAAATTTTTATTTCAAAAGTATGGATCTAGGTATGTTTGATGAATTTTTTCCTAGCTTGAAAAGTAGGGCACAACTAGATGAAAGAAGGTTTGATATGAGTAGATCTGATAGAAATAATGAAAGATATGTTATTCCTATGCATAGAAAGAATGTTTGGACTGACAAATGGATGCAGGATGCAAGAAATAATTTTTTGCAGGTTAGCTATTATGATCCTAGTGCGCAGTACAGGAATGTCAAGGGATCATTTAAAAGAAAAAGAGGACTAACCCTTTGTTATAGTTGTAGAATACCAAGACATCTTGCTAAGGAATTCCCTGGCAGAAGACCTAGTTGTCTTTGTTGTAAAGCTATGGACCATGAAGTTTTGGATTGTGCTAGAATGATTGCTAAGGTTGAAAGAATGAATATGAGACAAGAAAACCCTGAGAAAGGTCAAGAAACGGAAACCATGACAGAACCCCAGAAAGAATCAGAGATTGTATTACTGCGAATGAAACAAACCCTGAATGATCACCAAAATATCAACTTGTCAGAGATCCTCAAAGAAAAAGAGTGCATAGAAGCAAGAATAGGAGACTTCGACATTGACTGTGTTCTGGATGAGCAAACACAGGTGAATATCATGACAAAAATAACTTGGGAAAATTTGGGAAAGCCTGCTATGATTCCTTCATTGGGAGGAAAAGGATTATTTAGAGGAAGGTTGATAAACCTATGTGGAAGACTCACCCAGACATCTATGAGTGCTCATGGAACTTCGACAGAGGAAGAATTTGAGGTTGTTAAATTTATTAAGAACAACGTCCCATTTTCTATATTACTAGGAAAAACTTGGATTGAGAAAGATCAGACCAGAAGAAAAGAAGAGGAAGTCTTAGAACAAAAGAAGAAAGAATTAAATTTTTTTATGACTAGGATGATAACACACTTGATTGAAGAACAGGAGAACAGATCAAAGCTGTTGAGAACTAGAAACCTGGATGTTGAAGTTGAGAGAACAGAAGGAGACTCACAGAAGAGTGGGGCACCTACCCCGGACAGAGAAGAAGTACTACCCTCTAACCCTATGAAAGAATCTCCACAACGCAAAGTTACTATGCCAAAAGGAGATCAGAATCAGAATGGAAAGAGAAATACCGAGACAAAGATCACATGGAAGAAGGCTAGAAATCTTAGTAAGAAGAGAGAAAAGATAGAAAAGTTGCAGAATGTTCCAGAAGGGACTTCGCAGAAGGAAGATTTGCAAAACTGGAACTTCGCCAAGATATCAGAACAATGCAACATGGCACGTCTCCATGGAGAAGCAATATAGTCGTTGAAATCAGTATAACCGTTAGACCGATGCCTCGAATGGATAAGAAAAAACAGTTATGTCCAAAAAGCTCGCCATCAGATCATTGATGAAGGCCTCTTGTTTGTTGGAGAGATCCATTACACCGTTGTCTACTTATTGCATCAACTGTTGCATCGAAAGTTTTTTTGCGAATTGTATCCTAGCCAACTCATTTCTACCGCGCTGTGTTTATTGAGATCGACACCCGTTCTATTGCTTTGAGCACTCATTCATCCACCCGAGTCATCCAATAATAAGCATGCATGTCGGACGAGCTCAATGCCACAGAGAAAGTCGTCGAAGCTAATCAACCGTATAGCTGAGAAGGTGATGTCCATAGGAGCTCAAGCTTCATTGACGAGAGGAGTGCAAGCCTCCCCATCGACTGCTCGCGAATCCGAACCATCCCGACTTGCAGCAGAGAAGAGAACCAAGAACCAAGATGACTTGGCAAATGTGAAGTTAAATCCAACTATCCTACCCGACTACATCCCGCCTTTGGCTAGCACAGTGAGTCATGATAGTGTCCCGAGGGACTTTGATTACACCATGGTTACTGTGTACCTCCCGAAGGGGATACGTGTAGTTCGAACGCAAAAGGATAAGATCGCAACACTAAAATTCAGTGACTTCAACCTAGGGGACCGCAAGAACCATATCATGCTCACTCCTTACAAGTATTTGACGAGGAGGAAGGGGAAGAACTCAAAAATTATCCGCCAGCCATGGACTATGAACCTCATGCAGTCCACCCTCTTGAATGTGATGAAGATTCCACACTTTGGAATGAACTAGGAGGTTAATGCGTGTGTTAAGCTCCTGTTATCATGTTACCATGGCGGCTACCTATGGCTAGACAAACACATCACAGTCGATCCAACGCTGATCCATAGGATGACCGGATTGAGCATGCAGAGACCCAACGCACTTGACTTATACCCAAGGAAGGCTACAGATTGCGCATTGGCACAAAAGATTAAAGACACATATGGCGATGTAGAAAAGGAGACTTGAGGATACAAGGTAGCTTCCATCCAGAATGGCACAGTGTGCCTGTCCTGCTAGTTGATCGCAGGGAAGCTCATAAGAAAGAAAAAACCTGCACAGGTTACATGATTCGTTGTTGACCTCACCGGGAAATGTGTAGAAGGACTCCAGATGAACTAGGCGAATTACCTAGTCAACCAACTAGAATTGGATTGTCACGAAGCTCAAGATAAGGGCTACAAGTTCCATTTTAGCTGACTCCTGACCCTCATAGCATTTACTAGTTGGGAGATGCCAGAAGGTGTGACCTTCTTGGACACTGAGCCATTCGAGCCACTCGCTACAAAGTTCACCACGCTCTGGTACTCAAGCGATATGGGAAAACCATGGCAGTCAAACGCAGTATTCCACATGTACTATCTCCAGTTGAAGAGGGCTATCGAGGTTGTCCCTTGCATGATGTCGAACACCCTTCACTGGTTCAAAACTCTCATGAAGTTACACAAATATCGACACTTCATTTATGTCAGTGCGTGTGTAGACGAGCATAAAGAAGAGCTTCAGTCATACTATAAGCTCACAGAGGAGGACCTCGGAGAGATAACTAAGGAATGGTTAGCAGACCTCCTTATCCCTGCTGACTCTGCAGACATGTCTGATCCTGAACTAATTGGAAGCTTGAAGGCCACTCACAAATAACACAACACACCTGGAACCAGCAGAAGGAAGAAGACCGACAAAGTACAAAACCTTAGCAGTGCATTAGATGAAACTGCTTCAGTATCACCTGGATGAGGAGGTGATGATGAAGTAGATAGAGAAGAAAACAATGGAAAAGAAGATCAACAGAAGCAAGGCGAAGTAACACCGCCTAGGGATCCTGTTGATGAGGCTGATCCCTTGAAAAAAAGAAAGGTATCCCCCACAAAACCTACCTCATGGAAGTAGTCAAGAGCTAGCAAAACCATGATGCAAACTGTGCTCACGGTCGATGACTTTGACTTCATCATCGCCACTGTAGCAGATGCCTCGCAGGACATCTTGCAGAAACATGAAGCCAAGCAGGAGGAGATGTACGACCGAATTGAGGTTGAAATCAGAGGGGTACAACATGCCCTTCAATCCAGCCGCGCAGTATCCACTGTGCCCCCACCATCAGAAGCACCAGAGTTGGGAGATGAGCCTACCCAACTCTACAAACTAGCACATGCAATCGAAGCTCACCTTCGTCGCACACAGGAAGAAACAGAACATGCCATATAGGCCCTAAAGCAAGTGCAAAAAGTAGTCATAGAGCAACGTCGAGTTGTGCAATAGGAGAAGGTTTCTCTCCAGACAAAGTTTGAAGAGGAGAAAGCACAGATCCAACAAGAGAAAGAGCATTTGCTTGCAGAGAAACTCAGAGTCAAAGAAGTAGTCAGCAGAGCACTTTACTCTGTGTCAGGCTTAGAGAAAAAAGCGGAAAAACCAGTAGAGAAACTTGCGAAATCTATCCAACAACTTCAACAGAGAATCACAGATTTGGAGCTACAGATAGTGCCGAACACTCCGCAGGATGTGCAAGATCAAAGAGAAGCAATTGCTCGAAGCACAATTGAGAAAATCAAGGCCCTTGCCATGGAATGTAAACAACTAAGTGATCGCAGTGCCTAGACTCATGAATGACTTACTAAGGATCATGAATTGAAGGCACTGGAGTCACGACTCCAGGAGGCAAAGAAGCAAGCAGAAACAATATAGGCGCAGTTGAAGCCCCTGCTAGTAGTTGAGAGGATGAAGCAATCCCAAGAACAATGCACTGCTCAACATCAAGTCCACACCATCTAGAGCAAAAACATGGAAGTGACTGAGAGGCTCCAACCAATATAGGATGAGGCTTGCCAACTATTCGCAGAGATTGAAGGCCAAGGAGAAGAACTAGAGAAAGTTGTCACTGCAGCTGAATAATGTTTAGAGAGAATTGTCAACGAAACAATTATCCAAGAGTTTGTCGAGCAAGAGGCCTTGGCGCAACAACAGGTCGAAGCAGCTTGAGCCAAGCTCGAGGATTTTGAAGCAGAGCTACCCAGATCAGAGTGACTCAGGATGAGTCACAGGTGAGTGTTGGGGGCATGTTGGCCCTTGACCAAGTTTTGAGGATCCTTGGTCATGTTTGACCTATTTTTGGGACTTCGACAAACTGTCGAATGTGGAGCGCAAGTCGAAGAAGAGATCGCAGGATCTCGGCCAATTTTTAGGGATTTTTGGGTTTTGGGATTATGTAACGGGTATGGGGATGTCGGCCCATGGGTTTACCCATATTTAAGCCCATTTTGTAATGTATAAATAGAAAGCTAGGCGATGTAAGTAAGGGTGACATAAGTGTGTGATGCTAAGTGATAAGTGCAGGTAATAGTTGTACATGCTTTGTGCATGTTGTATGAGACTTGCAAGGCTAAGTGCAAGTAACTGTAAGAGACTGTGCAAAGGCCTTGTGTTGTAACCTAGCTCGGGGAAGGAGTATCTAGTGAAGTGAGCATAGATCTCCTGTCCTATGTGGAGTAGGATTTTGTGGCTCTGTGCATGTAGAATCTTGACAAAAGATAATAGAAGAGAAGAAGAGTTGGTGGACGTAACCCCAGGCTTGGGGTGAACCACATATATCCTGTGTTGCTGTGCTTTGTGCAATGTATTGATGTGTTTATGTGTTTACTTGCTTATGTGCTTTGATATAGATGAATGATAGATAGATCTGATGATGCTTTGTGCTTAAGAATATGGATGAATGCTAGATATAACCTATGTGAATGTGATTAGTGCTTGAATATACTAGATCTGGTTGAATACTGCGATGCTCTATAATAGGGTTTTATCTACGGAGTCGATACTGGTTAAATATTGATGAACTGTAACTGCTAAGTGCTTTGATAGAGTATTGTAATCACATATATGTGTCCCAGCTAAGGTTGCAGACACTGGAGTCCTGCAACCACCTCTGCCTCTACCTCAAGTGAGACTTCATCTGCTTCGCAGGTGTTACTGAAAGGGTCGGTAGTTAGGGTTTTGTTGGTGCGTTGCTATAGCGTTGAACCTTGGGTCTGCCCCTGTGCCAACAACACTGCCCATGAGTGCTTACATAACATCAATTCCAAAAAATCAAAGGTGCTTATTCTTAAATTGGATCTAAAAAAAACATTTGATTACATTGACTGGGATTTTCTCAGATTGACCTTAACTCAGATAGGGTTCAATCACTCATTGATTAAGTGGATTATGAGTTGTGTGGTCAGTGAAAATATTTCCATCTTGGTCAATGGAAAATCCTCTTCTTTCTTTCGCATTGGTAGAGGACTGCGGCATGGATGTCCCCTCTCACCCATGCTCTTTATTTTGGCTATGGAAGCCTTGAGTCTGCTTCTCAAATCAGGGCAAGCAAAGGGCAAGATATCAGGTATAAAGGTGTCTAGGACCTCCAGGGTTCTACACCTACTTTCCGCAAATGACGTCCTCATCATGGCAATTGATTCCTTGCAGGAATGGAAGGAGATTAGTGAGATTTTAAAAATATTTTGCAGCACCATGAGACTTTCGATCAATTGGGAGAAATCATCTTTCCATTTTTCAAATCTACAACAACAATCTTTAGAACAACTCAAAGGTATCTTCCCTTTTTCTTTCTCCCATCTCTCTTCTAGACTCAACTACCTGGGCTACTTCTTAAAAGAAGATTCTTATAAGTTGGCGGATTGGAACTGGTTACTTGCTAAAATTGAAAAAAATATTGGCCATTGGTGTACGAGATGGCTATCTCTTGGAGGCCGGTACACTCTTATAAAATCTATCCTCGAAGGTCAGCCTGTCTATTGGATGGCCCTGGCTACTATCCCAGCTGTAGTCCTCACAAAGCTCGTTGCTATCCCATCTGCATTCCTCACAAATCTCTACAATTTATTTCTCAATTTTTTGTGGTCGGGCTGCTTTGATCCATCCCGACAACACCTTTGCACTTGGCAAGATTTTGCCAAATCAAAACAAAAAGGTGGCTGGGGATTTCAGAACATCTATCTATTCAGCCAAGCTCTTGCTACTAGTTCTCTTTGGCACACATTGACCCTTCCAGGCATTTTGCATTCCATTATAAAGGACAAATACCTCAGTCATCATTCTATCAACAATTGGCTGCATATGGATACTACTATCCCCAAGTCAGAATCTGTTATTTGGAAAAAATTATTAAAATCAAAACATTTGCTTAAACGATGGCTCTGTTGGCTCCCTGGCTCCGAACACTCCATCACTCTTGGAAGGGATCGTATTATGGGCATGGATGCCGCCTGCAACTTCCCACATCAAATGTTAGATAAATTACACTCTAAAAATCTCTATTTTCTCTATCAAGCAAAGGACAACACCAGACTGGAGACATTGCCTGACTGTTGGCGAACAAGTGAATCTCTAGAACTCAGCGCAAAGCATTCAACTATCTAGAACACATTATGCGCGGCCCTTACACTATCAAGAATACATCTTACAACAATGGAGGACCGACTTCTTTGGTATGAGGGTGATCAAACCGGTCTATTAACTGTCCAAAACTTATACAAAACCTCTTCAAATTCACGCTGGCATACAAATATTACTAGATGGAGAAAGCATATATGGAAATGACATATTCCACCTAAAATCAAGTTTTTTACCTGGATTTTGACTGCACATAATCTTAATACCTGGGATCTATTGCAAAGGAAGGATTGGATTGGGCCAAATATATGCCATCTATGCCACAGGGACTCAGAATCAACAGAACACCTATTCATCAAGTGCATTTTTTCCAGACAAGTCTGGGTTATACTCACCTCAGTTTTAAAAATCAAAACATTGTGGGATGGGACCACCCTCATAGATTGTTTCGATCATTGGTCTCATAAGGAACACAAACATATGCACCTTCCATCCTTGGCTTGCTGGTCTATCTAGCTGGACATAAATCATACTATTTTTGAAAATGGGACACCTTCTTCGAGCTTTGCTACTTTCAAAACGCTTGGAATATACAAAACTTGGAATGATCTATATCATAGAAATCCAAAACCGCAACACATAAAGAAGACACCTGACATAAATGCCACACCCACTGGATGGTTTGATGGAATAGCACAAAATAATGGCACCCAGAGTGGAGTTGGTGGTTTGATTAAAATATCAGAAAATACATATTATAAATGGACCTTCAATTGTGGCCTGGCCACCAACACCAGGGAAGAACTATTGGGCGCATGGGCCACGCTCTTTCTGGCATCCAGATTTCACATTGAAACCATCTAAATTCTTGGAGATTCTAGAATTATCATTGAGTGACTGAGCAACAAGGGCGACCTACAAGCTATCTCTCTCTTAGCCTGGAAGGACCGAATAAGAACTCTACAATGCTCTTTTAATAATCTCAGCTACAAACACATCTATTGGGCGCAAAACAATACAACAGATCAATTATCAAAGGAAGCCCTACAAAAAAAAGAGGGTATCATTACATACAATCACTGGATAGATAGTCATGAGGGACCACCTCTCTTTCTTACACTGTTCTAAGAGCATCCTTCATCCCCCTTAAGTGGTTTTCCTGGTTTTTTGAAAAGTTAATGTTATACTTTAGAATTACTAAGCAGTGTAGTTTCTGTCTCTTGTATATACCTAATATTGAGAATTTTCTTCACTTTTGCTGATCGAGAAACCACCATAGGAGAAAGTTCTCAATCTATTCATAGCTCCTCTACAACTGCATTTTTATTTGTATCTTTTCTAATTTGAGAACATATTATATCTTAATATAATAGAGAAATTTTCGAGTTGGAAAAAAAGTGTACTACCAAAAATTTGATACTTCTTTACACATAATACATTTCATGTTAAGAGTTAAGATGGTTTAAGTATATTGTTTATTAAATAAAACTACTAAATATAAATTTTAATATTAAAACAAGTTATTCGTAAACTTAGATTTATTTATAATGACTTTGGGTGTGTTACCAAAAATTTAATACTTCTTAATACATCACACATTCCGGGTCAAGAGAATATGTGCATGAGTATAATATGCATTTAGCGGTCTCAAATTCGGAGGTGGTAGGTTTGAAGGTGTTACTTACAAATTTGATACATATTGACCTTTAATACATGTAGTTAAGAGTTTAGACGGGTGTGTGTTTAATGATTGTGAAAAGAAGATCCTAAAACCCATATATATCCATTTTAATTTTTAATTTATTATACATTTACAGGTATCAAATTCGGGAGGGAGCAATTTTGAGTGTGTTACCAAAAGTTGTATACCACTTATTAAAAAAAATGAGTTCTTGCTTTATATTTTTTTTGGGTGAGAAACATTAGTCTACATAGATAGTTTAATAAGAATACAATAATTCAAATAATTAAAAGAAAGAATTAAAACTCTTCATTAAAAATGTTTTGAAAAATATTAAAATTAAAAAAAAAAATATATATATATATATATATATATATAATTTGGTATATCTAAAAACACATTAATTCATAAAACACATATTAATTCTCATGTTTATTAATATGGTTCAAGAGTGAATTGTAGACAATGAAGGATAGGATTCAAGAAATAGAAAAACATAAACAATCAACTCAAGGAGGGGTTGAAGAAAATCACAACTTGAGAGATAGGATTAAAGAGCTAGAAGAAAAACTAACCAACAATTTGATCCTCAGTAATATGGAAAACAAATTGGATATCAAACCTACAAAGAGGAAATGAATAACCTAATCAAACTGGACCATGAGCGTAACAAAAGAGCCTTGAACCTCATAATTTTTGGTATAAAAGAACGACAAGAGGAGGATATGCTAGCAATAGTAAAAGAAGAATTAAATAATAAATCACAAATTGATACAACTTACCTCATAGAAACAAAGAGGCTAGGAAAAATAATTGATCACAAATATAGGTTGATCCGTGTCAAAGTAAGTTGTAATGACCATAAATATAGCATACTTAGAAAATCTCTGAGCTTAAAAGGGTCAAGAATATTTTTAAATGAAGACCTCATTCTCGAAGACCAAGCGAAATTAAGGAAGGAAGTTCAAAAGGTAAAAGAAGCCAGGAAAGCAGGAAAATGGGCAATAATTAGAAATCGAAAAGTTATTGTTAGGGATAGAGACCAGAAGGACAATAATAAATATGAATTTGGTACACTCAGGATCCTTTTTTGGAACTGTTGTGGCTTTCCATGGTGCAAAGGTCCTATGATAAGTTGGATCCCTAGTGATATTTATATTATCTGTCTAGTTGAAACTTGAGAGTGTTGGCACTAGAATTCACCTCTGGATTGTAGCAGAGGTAAGCCCAGTACCCATTAGTTTATATGTCACAATGAATAATTTTAAGGGTGGTCTAATAGATGCAGTCTCTGGATTATATCGCTTCAACTCAGAGAACTGGGCTGGCATACATAAGCAGGTGAGGTCTTGATCTAACTTTAGTCAGTAAGTTGTAATAAAGGTGAGTAGGGGGAAGAACTTGAAGAGAGTGAAGGGGTTTGCTATGGACATCTGGTCTGCCAGCAGCCAAAAGAGGAAAAAGCTCAGAAGACAAGATCCTCTTGGTTCAGAGTTTTAAGGAACTGAATGAAATTATCACTTAACTGAAAACAAAAATACATCACAATTCAATAACAACAACTCGATTGGATCATCTGTGCCCGAGTCATTCAACGTTGGAGGGAAAAGATAACACAAAAACTGATTAAAAATGGTCGCGATGTCACTGTGATCAAACCTACATCATAAAAACATAACTACCCTCGACTGGATCCTCTATGCCCGAGTGTTCTAACACAACTGTTTACAGAGATATGAAAGAAGCTGACTTACATTAAACAAGAAGTCTCAAATACAGAGACATAACCAAAAGAACTAGAGTTTCATTAAAACTTTACAATACGGGGGCCTAGCTCAACCATCGACCTTAAAAAAATATCAAAACTGAGTATTTATACTCAGAACAACTTTCCATCACCGGGAGTGTGACCTGGCCACTACAATCAAAGATTTGTGTTTGCATCCTCTTCCGTCAGGCTACACTTGCATTCTTCTGTCAGACACAGAGATCAGATTGGTATGGGATTTGCATAAAAATCCATGACAGGGGAACTTTCGGCTGACAGTCTATCCTCTATGGCCAGTTCTTCCATGCTTTCCATCAAAGGGTTGAAATGAGGTTTCAACTACCTTCCCCATTTCCATTAACTACTTTCGTCGGTATCAGGACGAAGTCTGACACCCATGAATGTTCCGGGAGACGTTCATGACTCCTATGAGTCAATTTCGGTGCCTCGAGACCACACAGATATTCCTCTGTGAAAAATCCAAGCACTCTTGGCCCTTGGCGTAGCCCCCTCTATCGTTCCATGCGACCTCGGGCCATGACCTGGGGCCTGTCCCATATGGAATTTCAGGATTTTTCTTTTCGAGAGTTTTCACTCCATTCAATCTCAAAAATCCCGATGCTCGATCTTGCGAAATGGCCTATCTAGATCGATGATTGGACTCACTTTGAATTTGACGGCCACGATCAGTTTCTCGAACAACTTCAGCCGCCTGTCACTTAAAAGGAACTTACTTTTCTTTATGACCCTGCTTTCATATGCCCCTGCGCTGTGATCATGGGCCTAATTTCCAGGCGCTTCGTGATTTTGCGTTTTGCGAACTTGCGTCGTGCTTCTCACTAAAACCTCCGAGTCGCGAAATCGCGATCCCTCATATTATGTGCCACACATTTTTAAAAATCAGACAACTCAAACTGCTGACTTTCTAAGCAAGTGTTTATGGAGTTTACCCCCAAATCTTGGCAATTAGCCTCAACCAACAGTTTGGATAAACCTTGAACTTTGATCAATTTGGTGGGATTGATCTCCAGATCAAATTCAAGGATCTTGGTGATCCATCTGATCCTTCTTCCATCTATGTCTGGCTGGATGAGAACTTCCTTCACAAAGCCTGAAGGAACATATGCGATGATTTTTGAGTGTGACACATAGATTCTGAAGGCTTTGGGAGCTTTAACCAAAGCGTAGGCATGATTCTCTATGATGTCATATTTCACTTCAACGTCTCTCAATGCTCTGCTAAAAAATGAAATAGGCCACTCCTGCCCCTCAACATTCTTCTGCAACAAAACAACCACTACTGTATCAAATGAAGCAAATGAAAAAATGAGGAAATCCTTTGAGTAATTAGGACTGATAAGCACAGGCGCTTTAGTCAAGGCTTTATTTTTATGATCAAAGGAATTTGGGACTCAACAGTCCACTTAACTTCATTTCCTTTCCTCAACGTGGCTGTTATAAGCTTCAACAGTTCAACACAATTGGAAACAAACCTCCTCAAAAAATTAATCTTTCCCAAAAAAGATTGGACTTCTTTCCTGGACCCAGGGAGTGACAAGGTTTGGATTACTTCCACCCTGCTGGGGTCAATTCTTACTCCCTCAGCAGATACTATATGCCCCAGTATTTTCCCCTCCTTCATGGAAAATAACGATTTCTTGGGATTTAAGGAGAGGCCAAACCTCCTGCATTTCAAGGAAAACCTTTTCAAATGTTCACAATGCTCTACATCAGATCTAGAGAAGACCATGATATCATACAGATAGATGACCACAAATTTGTCCCTCTCTCCAATGAAGGCGATGTCCATGGATCATTGGAAGGTGTTGATACTGAGAGGGGGGTGAATCAGTATCAAGTACAATTTAAAAACCTTTTTCAACTTATACTTAAACCATTCAATTATATCCAATAAGCAATGAACAATAGTATAAGAGTTACACCAACACACCACAATACACCATGCACAATATATGAGAAATAATCAATAGTTTTTGTTCAAGGTAAGTAATGGCTTCCAAAGGTAGCTACAGCTTCCAAATGTAAAGGGAGGGATAAACCTCCAAGAGGAAGATACAATCCTCCAATATCAAGAGATATTTGAACTCTCTATCCTTGCCCCTTCCTTCC
>SNQJ01S0203918.1:5075-21695 GCA_010110895.2 Picea sitchensis
ATAACTTCACAGGGGATCTCCACCATTGAAAAATAAACATGTCTGTTTGCTTTATTTGAACCCGCAATAGAACACTTCGAGCACTGCACTTTGTGCTCATGGATGATTCATGTGTTGACCATATAATTGTATGACCTGCTACCCTTGACAACTATATGTGATAACATTTGTCTCCACAGGGGATGGCATGCTCCCTACGAGATGCCAAGAACGCGCAGTTCCAGTGCCTTAGTTGTTGGGTTGTGGAGTCGACCTCAAATATATCTTGCTGAGGACAACTGGCTGACATGTACACTACTCTTCTATCAAAAATAAAACAAGAACAAATGTCCAGAAGGAGCTTATTTATGTACAATCCTACACTAACTGATTTTTACAATATGCTAGGTGAAAGAAAACTTCCACCATAGCCACCCAAGTAGCTTCCCGACGTAAAAATTTCTTACTTTGTCACTGACCAGCAAGGGATAATGAAACTGTGACAACAAATTGATTACATTTTTCAGATTACCCCCTAAAGTTGAAAGTAATATAAGGCTTGGAGGCTTAAATACATTGAGGAAATACAACTTCATGTATTCCCTTACAGGGTCATAAAATAGGTGATAAACCTTACTAGGCTTGTAACAGAAAGCCTTCTCTTCTTTACAACTGCTCACATATGGTTGAACGTCTGTGGAAAACACAGGTGAGTGAAAGGTTGATGCGGGTTGTTGATCCATTTCTCTTTTTCCCTCTCTGATAACATCTGCTAGATGATAGAAGGAAATATCCTCATGTATATAAATGGATGGATGCTTCTCCTTAACATTCTTCCCTTGGTAGAAGATTTCATTTTCATAAGAAGTTTGAATTCTAATGCCTTTTTCTTGAACAAACACCTCAACATCTTCATCATTGTCTCCATAATGATCAAATAAAGGAGGAGCCTCGAATGAGCTACCAAGAGGTATCCTTTACCCAACGTGAGAAAAATGTCCTTCATTATCAAACACAGGCTGCCTTTCAAGATTCAACCTAGGAAGCAATATCTTATCATCATCATTTGAGTTAAAAATAGGCTGCTCATATCTAGGTTTTTTAGAGAAAGGGCTACAAAGAATATCCGCTTCCAGAACATACTCAATTTCTGCACTTTCCTTATTGAGACAACAAACACAGTTTTCATATGATACATATGGACGGAGAAGAGAAAGAGTTGATTCCTCACCTAAGGCATCTTTATCATCCTCACAAATTTAATAAGAATCAGTTATATCATGAAAAAAGTCTTTATACTCCTCACAACAACTATGAAAAATTAACTTAGAGGACAATGAATATTGAAAGCTACATGAAACTGTTCCATGGAGGAGATGCTAGCATGGGGCAAGGATCGATACCACTTAAGATCATCTCCCTCTAATGAGTACATGAACATCTTCATTAATACATCCTCATGATGTATTCCCCACTGATGCATGATTTCATGAAACTCAAGCAGATGCTCTGCAAGGTTGTCATCTCTATGTTCTCTGAATCTGGGCAAAAAATCACCCCACTCATCTATAGTAGGAACAATATTTGGAAAATCGAGAACAAAAGAGAAATTAAAAGGACAAAAACTCCAAGCCAAAATGGATTCCATCTAAAAATATGACTTCTTAAAACTGTGGAGTTTTCATTGGATTCTTTAATCATGGAGTCGGCGGGTGAATGATATGCAATCTAAATGTGTATGGTCTTTGTTCACTATCAAATATCAGATCTGGTTGTTGTCGTTCTCCTAGGGAAGATATGTTCACTTGCATCCCTGACAACGGTGCCATTAATGTTATCACTAATAGTCACCCTCTGACTGCAAGAGGATAATCCTAGTACCCATCAAGATAAAGTAAAAGGATTAAAAAGGTTTGAGAAGGCGGATCAGTGAGACTGTAGAGAGAGTAAAATATAACAGAAGTAACTACAAATCAGTTCGGGACCATTGGGCTATGGATTGATAAGTATCGTGGATAAGGAAGGCATTTAAACCGCCTATCAGACAAAAGGATTAATGTGGTGATGAGGAGAAGAAGACATCAAATGTCTGGTGAACCATGAAAGATGGGCATGATAGAAACAAAACCTCCATCACCTCAGGGATCCATAAATCATAGAGATTACAATCAGACAAGAAGGAAAACAAAGAAAATCTGACAAACCATGAAATATGGGCATGATAACAACATAACCTCCATCACCTCAGGGATCCATAAATCAGAGAGATTACATTTAGACAAGAAGGAAAACAAAAATATCGTGTAAACTAAGAAGGCAGTCTGATAAAAATGATTCAAAGGAATCTTCAATAAAATATAATTACAACCCAAGCCCTCAGGCATACAAAATGAAAAATTACAGAGCCCTTCTCCTAAAAAATCTCTCGGCTCTCCATCCTATGAAGAACACCCCCCTCCTCCAAAACCTAAACTGATCTATTTATATCAGATCAGTCCACAACTGCGAGGAGTGTGATCCGACCATCCCATTCAAAGTTTTATGCATGTGCCTTCTTCTATCATACTGTGAATGTATCCTTCTATCAACCGCAAACTCATCTCAACATGGGCCAACAGGAAAAACGTCCATCATGGTACCTCAGGCTGACAATTCTGTCTCTACAGCCAGATCCTCCACGCCTTCTATTTATGGAGTGATTCGAGGTTTCAACTACCATTCCTTTTTCATTAACTGATCTCTCATTGGGATCGGGATGAGTATTAATTCCTAAGGTGTTGCCATGCACTGCTCTTGGATTTGTCATTATATAAACGCGTGATTGTGGGGCCGTTAAAGGCGGTTTGTATTCACACCACTTTTGAGCCCGCAATTCACCATCTTCTGCCACGTAGCTATTTTACTATACCACAGTTTCGATTGCGGGACTGCTCAAATTTTTTATCGTTCTAGCACATTGCATCCCCACAATGGAGTGTGGTCGTTAATTTGGTCACAATCTGCAATCTGGGCGTACTTGATAAATTTAGTGCCACCTCTAAAGCTTATCCTCTTGCCAACTTTAGGATCATTCTAACTGTGCTTGGAGATGGCACTGAACAAGAACACTTCCTGGAGGGTGATCTGACGCAGTAGTCTGACGTCACTATGATGACATGTCATGAAAAGAGAAGCGACACATGTTGGTCCCAGCTGGATGCCAAGTTTCATAACTGATGAGAGTGCCACATGTATGAACTAATGACTTCCACGTAATTTGGCACTTCAGAGCTCGGGGGCGGTTCACATGTAGAGTTGTTGCTCCGATGTAAACGACGATCATCTATCTTAGGAGGACACGCGATAGGGATTTGTGGACTCTGAGAGAAACTAATTCGGAGGAAAACGGGAGCGGGGAAGCTGAAAATCCTGAAGCCTGGATTCTGAAAGTAAATATTGACCATCCGATATGGAAGGATGCGTGGCGCCTGATCTGCAACTTTAGGAGAAATTACTTCGAAGGAAAATGGGAGTGGGGAAACTAAAACTCCCAAAGCCCAAAGTCCCGAAGTAAAATATGATCGTCCGATCTGGAGGGACCCGCGACGTTGATATGCAACTATGGGAGAAAGTACTCTAGATGAAAACGAGAGGGGAAGCCCCGAAAGGAAAAAGTCTTGAAGTCCCAAAGAAAACTACCACCATTAGATTTGGATGGACACATGGATGCGATCAGTGGACTTCAGGAGAAAACGCTTCAGAGGAAAACGAGAGGGGAGAAGACGAAACTATGGAAGCCCGATTCCAGAAGTAAATCATGACCTTCCGATGGAGAAGGATGCATGGTGCTTGATCTGTGACTTTGGGGCTTCTGTCTGGCGTTAAAACTCATGCAACATTATAATTCTGAATGCCTGGGGGGCGCTAATAAGAACTTTACAGGGGATCTCTGCCATTGAAAAATGAACCTGTCTATTTGCTTTCTTCGAACCCGCAATAGAACTCTTTGAGCATTGCACTTTGTTCTCATGGCTGCTTCCTGTGCAGACCACAGAATTGGAAGAACTGTTGCCCTTGACAACTATATGTGATAACAACTTCCATTAGGACATGACCATGGTCAAGTATTGTGGACTCAGACTCAGAAACCGCCCTAGAGACCCACAAAGAGGTGGACAACAACAACAGGGGCATAATATTGATTTCATCCGGAAAGTTGGTAAACTCACCATACCTTATTTTGACGGATCATCCAAATGCACTTCCAGGGCTTGGGTACAAAATCTATACACATACTACAAGCTCAACCAAATGACCGAGACAAAGGCCATCAGTTTCACTACCCTACACTTGGAGGGTGAGGCACACAAGTGGCGGCATCATGGACTGATGACGTTGGGTCACAATCACATCACCTCCTACAGGTATTTCATAGAGAGACTCATGGACAGGTTTTACAGGAGGTATCCCGAGATCCACTTAAGGGATCTATCCCAATTGAGACAAATTGGCACAATAGAGGCATTCATCATGGATTTTTCAGCGGATAGCGGTGGAAGTGACAGATATATCAGAGCCCAGGCTGATCATGTTATTCACAGAGGGACTCACAGAGCCTTTGAGAGGATGGGAGAAGGCATATAGGCCTCACACCTTGTAGGATGCCATCCTACACACTCAAGATTTGGCAGACTTAGTGCCAAAAAATAAATCCTTTTCCAAACCATTCATACCACATAAGGATCAAGATAGGAAGCCATTCCAGTGAGAATGGAAGGGCAAGGAGAAGTTGGATTATGAGACGAGGTGAGAGATTATGAGGAACAAGATTTTCTTCAACTACAGAGATCCTTGGGTCCTAGGCCACAAGTGCATGGGCAAGGGAGAGATTCATTATATTGAGGTGGCAGTAGACAGTGTGGACAGTGAGAAGGAGGAGCAGGATAATGGATCCACTAGCTCAGAAGAGGAGTCAACACAGGTAGAACCACTGACACTGGTAGGGTCCCACCCACCAGTAGTTCCACAACCCCCTGAGCATGATAACAAACATAAACCAGCAAAAGGAGGAGTCATAGTGACCCTTTCTAGTGTTCCCAGGTATGATACCCTTCGAATCAGATGGACTATTCATGGAAACCAGAAATCGCCCTGATAGATGGTGGGGCCACCCACAACTTCATTGGTATCAAGATGGGCACTTCAGATAGAGGAGTTTGAGGGGTTTGATGTTGCAGTAGCAAATGGCCATACATTGGAGCTTCTAAACAAAGTTTCAGACTTGAAGATAAAGTTAGGAAACTACACAGTGAGAGACACATTTTATGTGGTTAAACTATCTAACACATATGTGGTATTGGGAGTCCAATGGATGATCACCTTGGGAAAAATCACCACCAATTGCCAAACCTTGAAGATGGGATTCAGAGACCGTGGTGAGAAGAAGGTTGTTCTGAGAGGAATGTCAACAAGAGCACCCAGGAAAATTTCGAACAAAAGGATGGAGAGGATATTCAGACATGGGGAGGTAGCATATGCTGTAGAGTGCTTGATCACTACATGGAAGGATTCAGAGGGTCAACAACAGTATCATACATAGGTCAGGAATTTGTTGGGATGACATCAACAGGTTTTTGGGTCGATTCCACCAGGGAGACCACCTGACAGGGGGTTTGAGCACACCATTGAGTTGGAGGAGGGGGCCAAACCTATGATCACACCCCCCTATCGTCATCCTAGGAGGTTAAAGGATGAGATAGAGAAATCAATTAAGGAATTTCTAGCGATGGGACACATTAGACCACGCAGAAGCCCATTCGCCTATTCAGTTGTCTTAGTTCTAAATAAGGATGATACCATGAGGATGTGCATTGATTATCGGGCCTTGAATAAGAAAACCATCAAGAACCGGTATCCTATCCTGAAAATTTACAAGTTGATGGATGAACTGCATGGGGTAGTTTTCTTCTCAAATATTAATCTACGCTTTAGGTATCATCAGATCAACATCCGAGAGTAGGACATAGAGAAGATGACATTTCTATGTCACTTTGGACATTTTGAGTTCCTGGTTATGCCATTTGGGCTAACCAATGCACCAGCTACATTCAAGTCTTGCATGAACCACATATCCAAGGATCAGTTGAGGAAATCAAACTTGGTTTTCTTCGATGACATCTTGTTCTACAACAAGACATGGCAGGAGCATATGAGGCACCTCGATGAGGTATTGAGCATCATGGAGGTGTAGTCATTATACACCAAAGAGTCCAAGTGTGAGTTCGGTATGATAGAGCTACTTTACTTGGGCCACATGATCAGTGCAAAGGGGGTACAAGTACACCAAGGGAAGATTAGGGCCATTCTAGGTTGGCCAATGCCTAGGAACATAACAGAGTTGAGGAGTTTCTTCGGGCTGTGCAACTATTACGGGCATGTTGTTCGAGATTTTTCTCATCTTGGAGAACCACTGATGGATATTACCAAGCATGGGGATTTCATCTGGACCGAGGAGTCACATAAATCATTTGATCACATGAAGGAAGTCATGGGCACTTGTCCAGTGTTAGCATTACCAGACTTCACCTTGCCATTTGTACTAAAGTGTGACACATCCGACGAGGGTATCATGGAAGTTTTGATGTAGGGAGGAAACCCCATTGTATTTGAGAGCAGAAAGCTCAGTCATCCCGAGATTTTGTACTCCATTTATGACAAGGAAATGCTGGAAATCATGCATGCCTCGACCAAATTCAGAGAATATTTGGTGGGCAGCAAATTCATGGTCAAGATAGATCACAATAGCTTAAAGTATTTCCTTGAGAAAAATGACCTCAATGAGTGCCAACAGAAATGGGTGATGAAGGTACATGCATTTGACTTCGACATAGAGTATGTCGAGGGGAAGAATAACATTGTGGTCGATGCACTATCAAGGGGACCTGCGACATGTTCTTTGATGGAGATTTCAGCATATTGGGAATCACACTTGTTAGTGGAATAATCCAAGAACAAGTTCACTTGTGAGGTTATGGATGGGAAGATACATGATGACAAGTATAGGTTCATTGAAAATTTCATATTCTACAAGGATTGAGTCTACTTGGTGCCAGATTTGTGGTTCAAGAAGAATATCCTCACAACAGTTCATGATTCACCACTTCCAAGCCATCATGGGTTTTTCAAAACCTACAGATAGATCAAGGAGAGGTTCTCATGGAAATGCCTAAAAAAGGACGTTATGAGACACATTAGTGAGTGTGTGACTTGAAATAAGAACAAGTCATAGCATACTCTTCCAGCAGGGATACTTCATCCACTCCCCATTCCATAGAAAAAATGGGAAAGTATATCGATGGACTTCATCACAGGCCTACCTAAGGTGTAGGGTAAGGACTGTATCTATGTCATGGTTGAAATTTTGACCAAGTTTTCTCACTTATATGCCATATCGATAGAGTACAACGCAGTTCAGGTAGCCGATCTATTCTTCAGGGAGGTCTTCATACTTCATGGATTGTCGAGGAACATCATCAGTGATAGGGACAATCAATTCATTGGGAAATTTTGGAGAGAGTTGTTTAGATTGGTGGGGAGAGAGATGACACCCAACACCATCTATCACCCTCAGACAGATGGGCATACCGAGATCATCAACAAGTGGGTTGAAGGATATTTGAGGAACTATCTAGGGGGACAACAGAGAACATGGGTCAAGTGGATACATTTAGGAGAGCATTTCTACAACACCACTTTCCACATGTCCATTGGTATGACACCCTTCCGATCATTGTATGGATATGATTCTCCCACTTTGGTAGACTTGGTTTTTGGGGAGAGAAGAGCTCTCAAGGCCAAGGATTGGATCATAGAGAGTCAAGAGATTCTCAAGTTGTTGAAAGAGAACCTGCAAACGACACAGAACCAACAAAATATGAGTGTGGACAGGCACAGGAGAGAGCGCAACTTTGAGGTTGGGGATCTATTTTTCTTGAGACTCCAACCTTACATACAATCATCTCTGAAGAAGAGTGGGGCTGAGAAGCTCAAGCTTAGGCTTTATGGCCCTTACAGGATCATACGCCATGTAGGCAAGGTTTCTTATGAGCTAGAGCTTCCATAGGAGAGAAATATTCATAACGTGTTCCATGCATCTTGCCTCAAAAAGGTAGCGGGAAAATTCATTAGCACATCAGAGGAGCTTCCCCCATTGGATGAGGAGGGACAATTGGAGTTGGTTCCGGAGGAGGTACTGGAGTTCCAGGAGTAGAAACTGAGGAGAAGGTTCATCAGAGAGTGTTTGATCATATAGAGAGGGCTTCCAGTAGAGGACGCTACTTGGGAGAGTGAGAAGATGTTGCAACACCCTCGATTGGTATTGCAGCTTGAGGACAAACAATTTCAAGAAGGGACTCGGGAGGACTATAATGTCCCTTTCCAAAAAGAAGCTTCAGAGAGGAGGCTTAATGGTCTAAATTGCCCCATTATACTATTTCCAGGGCCAAAAGGGGGTAAAAAGGGTTACTAGAGGTCACTCCAGTCAAAGGTTTTTTGTTCGGAAAGTGACATTGAGCTAAACGTGGTTAAAAGCGCTTTTAAGCCAATTTGAGCTAAAAATAGAACAACCAAGCTAAAAATTAAAGTCAACAATGAATTAGGGTTTCAACAGTGAATTAAGGTTTCGAGAAGCTATAAGAGAAGGTTCAACGACCTAATTCATCATTATGGAGATTTTGACTTGTCATTAAGGAGAGAGGCGTATCTCATGAGAGATAGTTCAGTGGATTCTAGGAGGAAGATACCAATTGGTTGATTTCAGTGTTGAGAGACACACCCTAGTCACTGGGAAGATCACACAGGTCTTCCATCATTCTTCAACAATACTTAAACATGTTCCAACAACAAGGGCACACTTATTCAGGGTGAGGGTGCAACTTCTAAGGAGGTTCAGTGGATCTACTTGTCCCATCCATGGAGAGTTCAAAGATTCCCCTATGACCCAATTGAGAGGAAGGAAAGGCGCATATTTTTCTTGGTTCCTCGTCAGATTCTGACAGACAAATCATCTGGGGTGCATTTTTCCTACATTGGGAGTGCGACACTTTGGGCGGACACATCTGGGGTTCCTGAGCGATCATCATATCAGATCCAGGCAAACCCTTCTGATCCATTTCAGAGTAGGCCGAGGCGATCATTTTGAGATACATCACATCCGATTCTGATGGTGGAATCACTAGGGTGTTGTTTTCCAGTGAGAGATGGGTGCATTCCCCGAGGGGATCCATCCGAGGTCCAGACACACCGACATAGGAGTCAGTCAGTCACCAGGACTAAGAGCTAGAGCATGGCGCACCATTTGGGACAGTTTCCAAGCCATTCCGAGAGGTTTAGCCACCAAGGAGAACTTTCCAGACTTTAAACAGTTACCGTGTGAGCTTCCATATTTCCATCTCATCCATTAATCGCGTAGTGCTCATGTATTATCATTATTATCATTTAGTTTGTTTATTGTATTCCGGCTAATATCCTTTTTTCATTTGATCTAGCTGAGTGATTCATTTTTATTCAGTCGCATTCAACATTGTATTCACAGAGATATCATAATATACGATTTGCAGTCTTTTGTCTCATTTATCATCTATATAGTCATTTATATGTTGTAACAATGAATTATTTATAGTAGATACATCAGATAATTAGTGTTTCCCAGACTATCCAAGTTAGGAACACTACATTCTTTCACTTAATCATAGCCCCCGAAGGATTTGTGTATCATGAGGATTGAGGATAAAATCCATATGTCACTACATATTTGAAAATTTGGCTATCACTAAAGAAAATTGTAGCCCCCGAAGGATTTGTGTATCATGAGGACTAAGGATAAAATCCATATGTCACTACATATTTCCTCCATGCTAGAAGTTGTTATCCATAAATATGATAGTATAGAGGTACCATGTATATGAGAAACTATAAATTATTAGCAAGGAATGAAAATATAAACAAAGTCTACAACAATACAAGATATAATGGTGCATAGAGCGGAGAAATCCCATAGACAAGTGTGGACTAATTTTTTCCCTAACATAATGGGGGAACTATCTTACAGCACAAGGTCAGTCATTTTGGGCCATCAAGGATATCCTCTCATGCAAACATCAAAATAACTAGTTCAAAACAAGAGATGCATGTGGGTGAATAATGACAACCAAATAGATAAGAAAATATTTAATACATTAAACTATAAATGAATAATAGGGAAAAAATGTTGGACAAAGAAAAAAGCAATTCTAATTACTATAGGAGGATGGAACAACTATATTATTGAGAAAATTAATATATGAAATGGTAAGTATAGCTACAAAAATAAAATAACAAATTAGCTATGAAATTATAGAAAGACCATATACCAAGAGGATATGTCCATTGATTCATGACAAAAACAAAGATATAACTATTGAAAGTAAAAACAACTAAACTAAATTTATAGTAAAAATCTACATATTAACTTATACTAGCTAAACAAATGCACTGAAATAAAGAGGTAAAGGGTGATATACTTAGGAATACTTGTACATGACATGAGGAATTGGTGCAACACCTACATTGTCTTGGATAGATGACAACCAATTAATATGAATCTAAAAAATAAAACCCAAAAATTAAGGGAAAAGTGGGGTGATTTCCCCAAGTGGAGTAACGAGGGACAATGGGGTGACAACTAATCCCTTGGGTAGAGGAGAAAAGGAAAAAAAAAATGAATTTCCCTTCCTCAAGGAAGGGTGGAAACAATTATTAAATCAAAGATAAAAGGGAATGCACACATCGATCACCTTAAGGGGTTAAGTAATCAACATGGTTGATCCAAAAGAGAAGGCTACAATGTGCAAAACAAACAAGAGCTATACATAGAAGAGAAAAATGGTATCCAAGGCTACAGGAAGGAAGAAACTACCTCTCAAATGAGTGACGAGGTATTCAAAAATGTAGGAAAAAAATGAGAGGATTATTTGAATGGGTAGGAGATAAATAAGGAGGATGGAAGATTTCCCTAAATGTGGTAGAAAAGGGGATAGAAGATAGATGTACCCTCAAAACAGAGAGAACAAGATGCAGAAAAGGATCAAGTGGGACTACCATGAGAAGAGGAGAGGAGGAAGAAAACATAATTATGGAATGGAGGAGGCCTAAGAAGAGATAGATTTTGAATGAAATGATATAGATACACTACTTGGAGACAGGGAATGCAAGGGTGAAGGAGAGAGACAAGGAGGCCAGCGAGGGGAAGTCTGCATGGAAGATACTTTGGATGTCAAGTGGTCTTCATAATTAAAAACTATATTTTATGGATAGGTATCTATCATCACAATTCAAAGTTTAATATTAATTGAGGTTATGATGATACTCATGGAAGAAGTTAGAGAATTTGGAGGCACATAGATGATACGCTAGAACTAGGCATGATTGCTTCCAAATCTCCACGTGGGTAAGCGTTGACTTCAAACCATGCCAAATATTTTGAGAATTGATCCCACTAAGTTAGGTTTGGAGGTTTCCACTAAGTCAATTTCACGAGTGAGTAAGAAGAATGACATGTTCAAAATTGAGTCAATTGCATCAAACTTATTGTAAATTTTAACCATTGTTCATTTCATTTCGTAAATTATGGAATGTATACATCACTTGTTTAAAGAAATCGTAATGGTATGCCATCTTCAATTATTCGTTCATGATCATCTTTGGACATTTTCCATTTTCTAACTTTTGTTTTTTTCTTGATTGAACTTCCATTAACTTTATGCACATTGCACATACCATATGAACGTGACTATCGGTTTGATGGGTTTCTTGAAAAAAATAGCCTTTCAATACGATGGATCCTCTTTCATATATAAAACCGTTATCATCAAAATCTTTTAATAACCTCATATTTTGTTCTATGCATCACATCAAATAATATTTCACGTTTTCAATGTTGTCTACATGTGCAACCACGACAAAGACATCTCCTGCAAACAATTCAATATGTTCCAACAAGTAATTTGTGTTATATTAGAACACATGCATGTGCCATTAAACTCGTCTACTATATATATAAATTTTATATATCCAACTTACAAGTACATCTACAAGTTTTTTAAATATTTAACAAATATATTTTCAAACAATTGTAACATAAAAATTACCTTCTCTAACAAGATCAGAAACTCTATTGCCATCAACTGACACTATAGTTTCATTTGATTCCATCTCCTCTGAGCTTGCAAGCGGAATTTTCTCTTTTATATTAAGTTCAGTATGTCATCAAGCTTTAACATATTCCACATTTTCATTTTCGCAAATCTCTATGGATTCTGTGTACTCTATGCAAACTAAACAAAAACAAGACTCATTTATTCTATCAAATGAAAACACATTTTGATAACGTTTTGTTTTAACTGAATTCATTTTTCGTGTCCCATGTATTGTACCAGCTTCATATGGGATTGATATATTTACATCTTGGATTCCAACATACCAAAAAACTTGCACAAGACAAGAACTTGTTAACTTGAAATCTCTCAAGAAAATGATTGAAGATCATATAAATTTGATCACGTGAATAAAAATATCATGTGTACATGTGTAACATGTATATATAGACACACCTGCACACATCCCTTGATGGATTATTTCCATGGATTAGCGCCATTTTGCACCATTCAACAACTTGATCAATGAATTCAAATCGATTGGCATGAGGGTTCATCTAATACCTTCGAAGTGTCCGTTTTACACATTCCCCTGCACCGTCGTGCTCTCCTTTTCCATAACCAGTCTCAAAAAAATTCCAACAATGTGTAATGTTTGATTTCTTATGAAGACGACACAACCAATAGAATGATCCTGAAGATTTGAACTGACCTGGACACCCATATGACCATATCCAATGTTGTTCGAATCCAATCCCACGTTCTTTCAATGAATCATAAAAATTATCAAAACAATGTTGTACATAATGTGTGTCATGTGCTCAATCACCACTTTAATAAAAGTTGTATTCTTTAATAACATGCCGATTGTCATTGGTGTTTTCTATGTTATCAAGACTCTGTTGAGCATGTCTATATAGAACGTGGACAAATATTGTGACTTGATCGGGATGATAATATTCACTCTGTATTTCTTTTTGGGCAGCGAATGTGTAATTCTCTGCAAAATTAACTACAGACAAAACTGTCCCTGGTGGAAACACTTCACGAGATTGTTTGAATTGTAGGTCTTGCCATAGATATGTACGTGAATGCTTGGTGTATTTATAAATTTCTTCCTCAAACTCCTTCAAAAAATCTATCACATAGATTTTATCTACTTTCAAATCAATCCTTTTGGAAATAACATTTGAAGAATATGGAGTCGTGCTGTTGATATATTCATATCTCTTCCAATTGTCTGTTATATAAGAAAATGATTGATCATTCATATCAATAGGATACTTTAAGTGAAACAAACTTATATTTCCACAACGATCACATTTCTTTATACAAACACATTTTTTTTGGTAAAATAATTCATCACCTTCTCTTTCACATAGAATTTCAGATATAAAAGAACGAAATGTGGAAGGAGGAGGTGAACTTGGCCATAAAGTTTTACCAAAATCAAGAAAAGTGTCATAATATAACTCAAATTCCACATGATAACGACAACAAAAAGTGTCACGAACAATGATGGGTCTAACAAACCATGGTTTTTGTTGCACAAATGTATTGATGGAAATTTTAACTTATTTGTGCTCTTCTTTGAAATTATTGAACAATTCTATTTATGTCATTGGAAATATATGTTTTGTATGTTATTCATATTGTTTTCATGCTATTCTTCATCACAACACATCCCTTGTATGCGGTGAAACACAAGATCCTATCAACCAACAATTACAGGTTGATTCTTTAACATTTTCTGCAAGTCTATCTTTGTAGGGTTGTCTAGAAATCTGAAAATATAGGAAACTGTTTATTTTTTATGGATTCCATTGGAATTACATATTTCGGCTGAAAAAACTTTCTTTCGACCGAAAACTAGCGAATGGGATTGTTTGCATGAACCTGAGAATTCCCTCTAGCTTACCTGAACTTTGGAGGTTGCAGAATCCTACAAATACTCATAATTTAGTTTCGAAATTGATACCATCATTTGCAAAATTGAATCTACTTTCAACGTATATAATTTGTTTTCATTTTCATTATTTTTATCTAATTTTATTTAATTTTTAAAAAAAATCAATGCATAATATTTTTAGGTGACATTATGATTCAGTGAAATGAAATATCAGTATCTCTAAAAATACAGAGTGGAAAATTTAGAAAAAATTATATTCAAAATCATTAAACTATTCTTTTCAAAAGGGTATTTTTAGATTTTACTTTTAAGTAAAAATGAACATAGATACAAGGTGGGGGAAAACATGTGGGGGGGAAATTAAGATAGATACAATGTGGGGGTAAAATATGCAACATTTTTAGCTTAGTCAACTTCAAAAAATTCTAGAAATTATAATATTCATCTGTTAGGTTCAAAATTATAGTCATAATAAAATAGAGTCTCTATAGATTGTTGTAGTATATTTCGTTTGTCAAAAACAAAATTTTAATAATAGATACAATGTTGGGGGGGAAATAACTCATTATCATTCATTTCATGTTTAAGGAACATATTGTTAAACAATTTCCAAATTGGCCTAACAAATCTCAATAAAAAAAATTGAAAAATAGTCAGTGGAAAGCTAACAAAATTATTCACAAGTTTTGTTTTTACTGTAAAGTAAAATTCTAAATAAAAAAAGTACTTCTGTATACCGGAAGTTGAAGAACTTGTGAAAATATAGTTTTTTTTTCTCATAAAACAAGCAAAATAGACACCGATCTTCATGATTTTACCCACTTGTCAAGAAATGAGAAAATGGCACACAAATGAAGGCAACATTCCAATATTAAGTACATGATGATTCCTGGCTATGGAATTTCAGATTTGGACATTTTAACTTTGGAGACCTGAAGCTGCTACACACAAAGGATATGGCAAAATGTTTTTCATTGATTGAAAAACCAGAAAGGATATGTGAAGGCTTCATATTTGGCAAGCAACATAGAGAATCATTTCCAGTTGGCAAGTCTTACAGAGAAAAATCTCGATTGGAAATTGTACATTCAGACATTTGTGGACCAATGCAAACTCCATCTATAGGAGGCGATACATATTTTCTAACATTCATTGATGATTTCTCAAGAAAAACATGGATTTATTTTCTAAATCATAAATATGACGCATTGGGTTGTTTTCAATAGTTTAGTGGAGAAGTAGAGTGGGTATTACATCAAGTGTCTAGGAACTGACAGAGGAGGAGAATACATTTCAAGAGAATTTCAAAAATTTTGTAAAGTTCATGGCATCTACAAGCAATTTACCGTGGCGTATACACCACAACAAAATGGTGTCATAGAGAGAAAGATATAGAGACTAGAAATAAGAGATAAACAAAAAGCATGGCATGATTGCTAAATTAAACACCAGACTGATCGTTGCTACCATCATCACAAGGAGGAACTAGCCTAGCTAGAGAACACGCACATCGATGATAGAAAATTGGACAATGTTGACATGGTTGTTGGCCTGATAACGATTCTAGGAGAGCTCCCAACCTACGGTCCATCATCTCCTGGAAGTAATGTTGTTATGCAATGTCTAAGAGAAGTTCAAGGATTAACCATATCTAGTCACCAGAGAACTGATGTGGAAAATTCTCTACTTGAGTTCCACTGGAATTGATTACTAGAATCTATGAATTGTTTCCTATAATAGTTTTTTTATGACAAAGGAACCAAAACCTCAGGTGAAGAATGTCTTATTGGAGGTGAAGCAGGGGCTTCCATGTTTTACTAATTTTTTCCTGGTGGAACTTCCTCTTCCTCAATAGAAAATCCCAAAGACTCCTCATCTTGTTGGCTATCCAAAGAATCGAAGAGACTAGAGGAAGGAGAAATTAAATGGAGGTGAACATAGAAATGCGAGAGGATCCCAAACCTCGGCGAGGTTTACCTCGTTCATGATGCATGGTGCAAAGAGGGAGAGGATGAGACCAGATGGGGATCTGAATAAGATCGAAGACATGCGAAAGGGGAAAAGAAGTGTGGATATGCTTGAAAATAGGAGGAGAAATGATTGCAATATACGACTAGGGTGATTTAAAAGGAACAATAGTGAAGATTGGATCCCAAAAAGGATCCATATAAACAAAATAAATAACATTTACCCCAATTGTACCATATCTTGTTGCGCCAGACATTGACGAGACATGTTGCATAAAGTTAAGCATCAAAGAGAGACTGTGGAGGAGAACTCTAGAGTAAATGATCCATCTCTAGTGAGGGGCCATGCGCTTGGAGGGTACGTCGACATCCAGGTGTCTCATTATCATTCTAGGCTAGGTGGCACCCCATCTGGGGCATTGCATTTCGAATGAGTCGTTTCGAAACAATCTTGAAGCAGAGGAGGAATAGGTTTTTGATCGACTCGTATACAAATCACATTCCCTCCATTGGAGACTCCGATATTAGCTATTTTACTAGCAATTTTCTTAGCTTCTCTTCTAACATGAGAGGGAATGATAACCATAATCAGATT
>SNQJ01S0203920.1:0-16620 GCA_010110895.2 Picea sitchensis
TGATCCCATTGACTATGATGTTCAGCTACTAAACTCCTCAATAAGTCCCCCAAACTTCGATTTACTACCTCAGTCTATCCATCCGTCTGAGGGTGATATGGTGAGCTAAAAGAGAAATTTGTCCCTAGATTCTTCCATAGTGTCCTCCAAAAATGACCAACAATTTTTTTATCTCTGTCCGAAACAATAATCTTGGGTAAACCATGAAGTTGAACAACTTCTTTGAAAAATAGATTTGCAATGTGTGTTGCATCACTGGTTTTCTGACATGGAATGAAATGTGCCATTTTTTAGAATATTTTGACTACCACGAATATGGAATCACAACCTCTATGTGTCCTCGACAGTCCCAACACAAAATCCATGCTTACCGCATCCCACGGCCTCTCTGGTATTGGAAATGGTTGATATAATCTTGTATTCTGTCGTTCCCCCTTTGCATGCTGGCAGATTCTACATCTGTCGACAAACTTTTTGACATATGTCCTCATTCCTGGCCAATAATAAAAGTTTTTCAATTGCGCAAATGTTTTATCATGGCCGAAATGTCCAGCCAATCCCCCACTATGTTTTTCCTTCAAAAGGTTTTCTCTCATAGAACTCTTTGGGATACACAATTGATTTCCTTTAAACAACATTCCATCATGAATCGAGTATTCAATCCATTGGCTTCTTTCTCTTAGAATAGGATTCTCACATGCTTCATAAGCGTCCTTGAAATATGAATCATCTCTGTACGTTTCCTTAAGGCTATCAAAACCTAAGGTCTTCACATGAAACGCCTACAAAATCAAACATTTCCTGCTCAATGCATCAACAACCTTGTTAGCATTTCCAAAAATGTGCTTTATAACTAAAGTAAATTTTTGCATAAATTCAACCCATTTTGCATGTTTCAAGTTCATGTTTTCTTGTTTGGTTATAAACTATAAGGCTTGGTTGTCGCTATACAAAACGAACTCTTTTGGAACTAGGTAGTGCCTCCATTTCTTCAGCACTTGTATGACGACATAAAACTCTTTATCATACGTGGAATATTTCATCTTGATCTCGTTCAGCTTCTCACTGAAGTATGCAACCGATTTAGTGTCTTAACTTAAGACTGCTCCAATCGCAAATCCACTTGCGTCACATCTCACTTGAAATGTTTTGTTGAAATTCAGCAGAACCATAACTGGTTGTTCAATTATCTTCTCTTTCAACAATTTGAAACTTTTCTCCGCTTCCTCTGTCCAATGAAAAGATTATGTCTTTTCTTGATTGTGTCCATCATTGGTGCACAAATTTCACTAAAATTTATGATGAACTTCCTGTAAAAACTAGTTATTCCATGGAAGCTTTTAACTTCAAAGATATTCCTTGGTTATGGCCATTCTTTGATCGCTTTTACCTTCTCAGGATCCATGTTCAAATCATTCGAAGAGATCACAAAATCCAAATAAATGAGTTATGTCTTCATGAAAGACGACTTCTTCAAATTTATCAACAACTTCTCTTGTTGCAACCTCCTCGTCACTAGAGTTAAATGTCTCAAATGTTCTTCCTCAGTCTTACTAAAGATCAGTATATCATCAAGATACACAATTACAAACTTTCCAATGAAATATTTCAAGAATTCGTTCATCAATCTCATGAAAGTACTTGGCGCATTCGTCAAGCCAAATGGCATGACAAGAAATTCATACAACCCTTCATTCATCTTGAATGATGTCTTCCATTCATCGCCTTCCCTCATTATAATCTGATGATATCCGCTTTTCAAATCAATTTTTGAAAAAAACTTTGATCCACTCAAGCAATCCATCAAGTCATCCATCCTGGGTAAAGGAAATCTATACCTGATGGTAATTTTGTTTATATCCCTCGATTCTGTACACATTCTCCATCCTCCATCCTTCTTTGGACTTAAAATTGTTGGTACAACGCATGGACTCAAGATTTCTCTGATCAAACCTTTGTCCATCAAATCCTAGACTTACTTCTTGACCTCTTCATTCTCCTACGGTGTCAATCTGTACATTGCTTTGTTTGGTAAACTCGCTCCTGGTATAAGGTCAATGTGATGGATTATACTTTTGATGGGTGGAAATGAACAAGGAAAATCATCCACCACTATATCAACAAAATTCTCCAACAGTTCCTAAATTTCCTCAGGTAGATCATCCATCGAGGTACTGGTCAAGATGACTCTAGGTTTTCTAACCACAAAAAACTACATTTCTTCATCTTTATTGACTTCATCCAGAAGTTCCTTCCCACTCATGAGAATTATAGTATTACTTGCTTCTACTTTCACCTTCTTGTCTTCAATTGGAATCAAC
The DNA here is from genome assembly GCA_010110895.2 of Picea sitchensis. Classification (NCBI taxonomy): domain Eukaryota; kingdom Viridiplantae; phylum Streptophyta; class Pinopsida; order Pinales; family Pinaceae; genus Picea; species Picea sitchensis. The sequence goes on from SNQJ01S0203920.1 coordinate 2,322, forward strand.
ATATGTGTCCTACCATTCTTTTCCAAGGTATAGGCATTCTTTCTTTCATCATGAATAACATTTTTGTCATATTGCCATGATCTCCCCAACAAAAGATGACAGACATCCATGGGAATAACATCACATAAGATCTCATCTCTATAACCCCCTATCTTAAATTCAACTAAACATTGTTTAGTGATTGTTACCTGATGTCCTTTTTGCAACCACAAGACTTTATATAGACTCGGATGTGCAACTGTCTCCAATTCCACCTTCTCCACCATCTCTATGAATACTAGATTATCTATGCTTCCACTGTCAACTATCACCTTGCATACCCATCCTTGGTCTTGCAAGCAGTCCTGAGAAAATTGTTCCTCTGGACTGGATTCTCCATCTCTTTCTCCAGTTTCAAGAGAATTTTCCTCATCATTAAGGATCTTCCTCCTTCTGCATCTTCTGCCTCAACATTTCTCTTTTGTGCCTCTGAAATGTGAGCTTCACCTCCTCCATCCCTCTTTATATCAAGATATTCCCAAGATTTGTGTCTGGTATTTCCACAGAAAAAACACTTTACTTCACCTCCTATGCCTCTTCCTCTTCCTCTTTCTCGAGGAAAAGTGTTCCTATCATCATATTGTTTCCCTTGCAAACTTCCTCCCCTTTTTGGGTGGTTATGTGGTTTCTTTCATTCATATTTGGGCTTCTACGCTTTGTCCTGGGCAATTGCTTTTCCTGCTCTTACTTCTACCTATGCCCCTTTGACATTGCTTTCGAGCCAATTTTCTTCCGCTTGAACAGCGATAAACATATTCCATTCATCTATCCGCCATGATCATCTCATCCACGAGATATCTGTCTCAGTCCATTCACATGTTGGCGTGCTTTTCATTATCACTTTCGATGACTAGCTTTGATGTTTTAACACAATAAAACTCCCTCGGTGTATTCCTTCATTGTCATCCCTTTATTTCTCAAATTATGCATTATTGAGAATAGTTTGATTTGATGAATTTTCTTTTCATCCTCTCTCATCTTGTCCCATTTTTTTGATTCTTTGTTTTCCTTTGCAGCGTCGTCGTACGCATTTCGGCCCTACGGTGTTGCATGTCCTTTCAATCTAGTGATAGTGTGCTTTACTTTCTTGTCTTCTTGATATCTTCATAATAGAAGTATTTATCTAAAGATATAAACTAATGTAGCATCTCGTCAATGTCCAAGTTTCCTTCATACCGAGATGTCCATTTTCTTTGGCACCTATTCTTTAACTTTGAATAGGCGTTCCTCGGCGTCTTGACACAACTTCTTCTTCTCCTTCTTTTTCTCACTCTACGGCCTCCCTTGTCCTCTCCGGTGTCGGTGTTCACCTCGTGTTGTCTCCACTTAGCGTCAATCCAGTGCGAAGTTCTCGCATTCCCTCTCCACTACTGGTAAGATGAAGTTCTTTGCGGGCGTCTTCTTGGCAACATTGTTTCAATATGTCCATGCAAAATTCAAATCCCTGGTGTCTGTCTTCTCTTGCTTCTGAAAACAATAGTTGTAGCTTCTGATCCCGCGGCGGATCCCCACCTAAGCGGTCACGCTGACCTCTCGATCTATGAATATTCAACTCCAGCGAGGCCAAAATGGCTCCTTGGTGCAGCTGGAACCACTTCAGCACATATAAACCACGTATCTCTTGCAGACCCACTATGTGAACAAGAACTAGGTGCAAAGCTCTTCTGCGTGACCACTTGAAGCCGGTGACCATGAGTCTAAACAAAGGCGCTTTGCATTTCACAATTTTGGTGCCATTTATGAGTCACTTTGACTCCCTCCAACTCGAACCCGCAGAAATGAGGGTGCTTGGTCCCTAGATCCTCCCTTATTATTCAACCATATGACCTCCAACCAAAACCACGGGATTTTCAGAACATGTTGAATTTCGTATTACCAGGCTTCGCGATGTAGCTTTGATCCCTTTTCTCAATATCCGAACTCACAACTTCCTCACCTCAAATCAACAGTCCTAATTTCTCCATGATCCAACGATCGAGATCCTTTTCGCGAAATTGAGATTTCCGCGATTGTGAATTAAATTATGCTCCTCCACACTCAACTCGAAATGTCGATATTCAGTGCCAAATCCAGCTGACCCACCTCCTTTAGATATAATGACCACTATTCTCGATCTTGTGAGTGTTGAAGGAGCTCTCTCCTTATCCTCCCACTGTTGATCCGATCCAACGGCCCATGGAAAATCGGTGTTTCTCTCTCTGGGAATATCAACCGTCCGTTGTGATTCTCGATGGTTCCTCACCAACTGAATTGGTTTCAACCCTCTTGAGTTTGATTCCATGAGGTGGTTTCAACCCTCATTTGTCCTATGGAATTTCCAAGTCTCCATCCCTCATGAGCTTGATTCTTACTATAAACTCAAAGGTTCTAAGGGATTATTTCACACACTCCTCACTTACGGGACTCTCCGACAACCTCACAGTTTATTCAACAATTCCAACTGCGCACTCCTTGTGCTTGGCATTCAACCATCAGTGGGTTGGAAAAGTCTAAAGAACTCTCCTCGGCCGCGCCTGCATGGAGTGCATTGATATTTATACTTGCACTCCCAGTCTGAGATCAATGGTATCTCTCTGATCTGAGGTAAAACTTAGAACTCATTGATGCACTCCTTGCAGGAATTATCAACATATGCAAGAATTCTCAAGAATAGAAACAATTTAAACTCATACTTTCCTCATAGACTTCATACATTCAACATGAAATCACGTGCATACACATGGCATTGAAACAAATGCATAGCAAAGTATATAAACAAGCTGTAAACATACCATTTAATAGATGTGGTAGTAACCATAAAACACCATGAAATTGGATCAAATAATTATTATATTAATTCAAGCCCTTCTATACATGGTTTCTATAGCAACAACAACTATCTGCTCATACAACTACTACAATCTTTGTTCTTCTCTACCCTCCTATGCTCTCTTGCTCTACATCTTAATTTACAATGAGAATAATAATTTAATACATACGAGAAGGGGTCTTCTTGGGAACTTCCCTCCTACAACTCTAAGCTATCTTATGAAATTAAAGACTACAACTATTTTTCATTTATTACCAATAAGTATGCAACGACAGGATGAGAGAAAGCGTAGAATCGCTTTAGAGATCCCCAAAACATTTAAGAGCAATTACATTGTTTCATCTATTACATTAATGTTCTTCTTTTGAAATTTAAATGTCTTCAAAATGTGTTTTGGTGTATATCCAGTTGTCCTCCACTTTCGCACTAGCGGCGATACTCGACATCACAAAATTCATAAAATAAAATGTACGGGAACCTGAAGAATATGCAGATAAAGCAAAGTACAAGAAGGATATTGTTTGGGCCAAAAGGATAGTAGATTCCATTAAAGATCACTTGATCCCTCAAGTGTCTTCAAATAATACTCCAAAGAGATGTTTGATTCCTAACTTGAGAATGTATGAAGGAAGAACATCAATCGAAAGATGAACTTGAGAACCCAACTCCAAGAATACAAAGATGAAAAAGGAGAAATAGTTCAAGACTATTTCTCTGGGGTTATCATTTCAAAGAATGTTTATAGAAAGATTTGGAACAATAGCGGATGAATATGAACTCATCATGACAACTCTTAATGGTCTCAGACCTTGGGATGCCTTCATCAAAATATCTAATCAAAGAAAGAGAAACTCCATTTTGACATTCTATGGGAATGTGTTCAAGAAGAAGCAAGAGTGGCTAACCGAGAAACCATACTATTAAGGGATGAAGATCAAGCCCTAATTTTGCTCATGCTAAAGGAAGAAATAAGAGGTCTCATTTCCAAAAGGAGAACCACCTTCATAAGAAATCTCACTCCCCAAAGAGATTCACCACTTCCATAAAGATCTCACCCTCCAAGGAGACTCTAGAAATATCATACGAGCCAAAGAAAGAAAAAAAATATCCTCTTATCAATGTTATCATTGTGATAATATGGGACATTGCTAGAATTGTCCTAGTTGGAGGAGGAGAATACAAGAAGAGAAATAACAAAATACATCATGCCCATGGAGTTGAAGATGATGAGCCCTTACAGAGTTATTTAAAAGAAGATATTGAAGATTATGTTTTATTTTCCACCCTCTCAAGATGCAGCACTGGAGGATACTTGGCTCATAGATAGTGATTCCTCTAAACACATGACATGTCCTAGAGCATTCTCTCTAATATACAGAGAGAAAAACTCCTCCCGGAAAGTTTCACTTGGAGATGATTATCAATACCCTATCAAAGTAATGGGAGAATCCACCTACAAACTTGATTTAGGGACACCAGATGATGGAATGAAGGATGTACTTTATGTTCCAGGTTTGACACAAAGAACTCACTTTCTATCTCATCTTTAGATAAGAAAAGTTTTTCAAGGTTAAGTTCATAGATGGTGAAATTCTTATAGCTAAAGGAAAAACCATAGAAGATGCGATTGTTATTGGAACAAAAGAAGGAGTGGTTTTGTACAAGTTAAAAGGTCAATCAAATGTAGCCTTGACTCACTCCACTGAGATTCCTTGTGAACTTTTTCATAGAGACTAGCTCACATCAACTACAAAGAGAGCCGCCCCACCCATATGCTTAAGAAAGGTAGATTCTGAAGTTTACAATTCAGGTTGATCATGAAGCTGGTGTATGAAAGGGATGTGCACAAAGGAAATAACATAAAGAATCCTTTCCCAAAGAGTGAAGTAAAGCAGAAGGAATCTTGGATCTCATCGACTCATATGTATGTGGTTCAAATGCCATCAACCTCTCTAAGTGGGTATGTATAGTATGTGTCATTTATTGATTATTACTCTCATAAAATGTGGGTTTATTTCTTGAAATCAATCAAAGATGAAATTTTCGAAGTTCAAGGAATTCCAAATCCTTGAGTAGAAAATCTCTACGGAAAGATCAAGATATTCAGGTCGGATAATGGAGGAGATACACCTCAAATGAATTTGGAAGCTTTTGATTATGCTAGGATCAAGAAGGAGCTCACCACTCTCTATAATCCTCAACAAAATGAGTGTATGAGAAAATAATAGGAGCAATTATGGAAGTAATGAGATATGATTTCATGATCAAGATACTGCCAATGCACTTATGTTTGAAGTAGCAAAACAACATTTATGTCCAAACATATTATCCATAGTGCACTTGGATTCAAAATGTCGAATAAATTTTTCACCGGAAGAAGCCATAAGTAAGCCATCTCAAAATATTTGGTTGTCCAATGTTTGGCCGCATTCTAAAAGGAGAAGAGGACTAAGTTGGATCCTTTAGGAAAGAAGGGAATATTTGTTGATCTCAATATGATGGTAAGTTGTTATATAAACTCTGAAGGCCTTGTTACCATCATATTGATATCAACAAAGATGTAAACTTTGGTGAAAATACAACACTCAAAAGACCAAGGAAATACCATCTTGAAGAACTATATGAAGAAAAACCTATAGCTCCCCGAGGTTTCACTTAACCGATTATGAAGGAGATTCACAGTTACCAGTGATGAGATTCTAGAAGATCATGATATGATAGAATCTCAAGAACCTCAAGGATGAAAATATCTCACAAGAGAAATCCAACATGGATGAGAGAACTTATTCAATCACGGAGAGAGAAGTGTGGTTCCCCATAAGGAACCATGAAACAAAGCAATAAACCTAAGCCATTCTCAAGTTTATGTAGCCTTGTTGTGTGATCTCATAGAAAAGAACCTACTTACTTTGAAAATCATTCAAAAGAAAAAGAATAGAGGAAACCATGATAGAATAATATCAATCCATTATAAAGAATGTTGTATAGGAAGTAGTTCCCAAGACAAAGAACAAAGATGTGGTATCTTCCAAGTGGATATACAATACAAAACATGCACGATGGAGAAAAAAGTATTGAAAAACATAAAGCAAGATTTGTGACTCATGGTTTTTATCAAAAGGAACGTATTATTGATTATGAAGAAATGTTTTCTCATGTAGCTAGATACACTTCTAACATAACCATCACGCATAGCTCTTGTAGCCAAAATGAAGTGGAAGTTACACAAATGGATGTAAAAAAACCTTCTTAAATGGTGTTGTGGAGAAGAAGTGTATATAGAACAACCACAAAAGGTTTGAAGTTGAAGATAAGAAGACTCATGTCTACAAGTTGAAGAAATATTCGTACGAGTTGAAGAAATCTCCTAGATCTTGGTATGGAAGAATTGATAGTTTTACGACGAGCTTAGGATTTACAGAGTAAAGTTGATTATAACATTTACTTCAAAGGTTATGAATGATGAGCCATTTATATTGCCACTATATGTGGATGACTTATTCTTAGCAGGGGAAGGAAAAATCATCACATATTGTAAGAAGAAATTCATTGCAGAGATTTGAGATGAAAGACCTAGGCTGATGCATTATTTCTTAGGTCTTGAAGTTTGGAAAACCCCAGAGAAGATCTTCCTTAACAAAGGGAAATATGCGGTTGAAATACTAAAGAGTTTTGACATGTTTGGAATGTAAGTCCATGAACACACCCATGGAAACAAATTTGAAGCTCTGGTTGATACTTCATCAGAGTTGGGCGATGTTACTCTATATAGACATGTTGGTCCGTTGATGCATCGTGAATGCCGGAGACGGTGTATATGTTTGGATGTGAACACCTTGAGTCAATATCGGTATAACTCATATGTGTTCACTACAAAGCGTAGTAGAGATACCTTAAGAAGTCACGTTGGATTATGGTCTTTGTTATCTTTGGAGATCATGACTTAAAATGATATGGTTATACTTCACGATGTTGTTTCCGATCTAGAGATTGACCATGAATTCATGGAAAAGAAGGAAGCAGACCAGTATTACTCTCATCACGGAAGAAGCGGAATACATTCATGCATGTTCCACCAGTTGTGAAACCATATGGCTTAGGAAGTTTTAATAGGAGTTTATTGATCTGGATATGGAATCCACCATGATTCTATTTGATAACCAAAGTTGTATAAAAAATTTGGAGAACCTAGTGTTCTATGATAATTAGTACACATAGAAATATGATATCACCATTCATGATATGGTGCATAGGGGAGTTGTAAATCTCTAATATGTTGGCATAGATGAAGGTTGAATCGTTAACCAAGCCTTTGTCCCGTGTGAAGTTTGAGTATTTCTAAGACAAGCGTGTTGTCTGAAAGGACTCCCTCGAAAGGGGAGTTATGTTGATAATACTATGGTATCACGGCCAACAAGGTAGCTCCGTTGGGATTTTATCTCCTAGAGTTGATCATCCCTGGATAGATCACGAAGGTCCATTAAGGACGGTCTGTCAAAGTACATGTGCATGTATATACCAGTTTTGGTCAGTAGTGAAGTAGCTTTGTTAGGATTTATATCCTAGGGAATATTTTGATTCTGGGAAGATCAGAAGGTCCACGTGGGGTGATGCGTTAGAGTACCACATGGTAGCTTGTTATAATTTTATATCCTAGGGAATCTTATGATTCTTGGGCAAATACCAAAGGTCCGATGGAGACCAGTGCAGTACCAAAAAATGTTGTTTTTGCACCTACCTCATTTTGTTGCATATGATGGTAAGGTGTTCGTCTACGGCCTAGAGTGTTAATGATGTTTTATTTGACCTCATGTTGGTATTGATGGTGCTTACCAACCTCGGGTTGGTGATATTATTTCTTTAGTGTTATGTTAATTGATGTTGATGTTTCATCTTTATACACCGGATGATGATACTCCGGCTCCATGTTGTGAGCGATAGGGATATTGATGATGAGAAAAACTTTTCGATGATTTGTAGATATGTCGGTCGGTGTTCCAGGATGTTGATGATTTTGTTGCCCTCTCTCTCACGATGATGTTGTATTGGGTTATGTAATTCAATACCCTTCTACGTTAAGGGGAGTGTTGAAAATATTAACCGAAGAATATTCTAATTATATTTGTGTTATTATCTTATAGATCAAATCCTTTTGTGGATTGGTCCAAACCTAATTTATATGAATTGGTGTTGAAGTCATCCCACAGGGTTTATAAATTGGTTTTATACTCTTGGAAGAAGTTGACCCTACTAAGTGAAGAGACATAACCCTAGCACCTCCTCACTAGTATTTATAAATGAGGATGTTGCCTCACTTATTCACTCTCACACTCACACTAGATGAGTGTGCATCTTTTTGAAGGAAGATGCAGGTTGAAGAAAGAAGGAGGAAAGAGAGGTGCATGCTCAGTCCTAGATTATTCTTAATTGTTTGGTATTAGTATTGGAATTATATTGGCAATCTATTATTGAGGAATTACAACAGTTTTCTCCCCATGAGGGTTTCGGATAAAATGTTGTGTACCTTGTGATTGTGTTTCTTCGGTGATCCTCTTTATGTTGTTGTTTTGGAAATGCATTGATAACCTAATAGCAACTTTAAATTTGCTGTATTTGTCATGTTTCATCCTGAAACATGGGAATAAACCATACAATATGGTATCTAAGAACTACCTTAATAACTGGTACCAAGTATGTGAATCCATCCATCCTAATGGAAGATGAACATAATGTCCAAATTCTACCTTTCCACCCTAATCTTGATCTTGATTGTGCCTTTGGTTCCATGGGATTGTTTCCCTATCTTGATATATTTCTACAATGTTGGATTTCTCCATGCACCTTTAGATCGGATTCTATTCTAGTCACCATGTTGGTCCATAAGTTTGTTGATTCTCACTCCCTTGCACGGATGATTTTATTTCTCTATATGTGGTGTGGATGGTGATATAAATAAACCTTATATCTCAGGTATGCTTTCTTGGACTTTTCAACATGTGTTTGATTAGCTTCTTCTATGTTTTGATGCCCTTCCTAGTGATTTTTGGTAATTTCTTTTGTAGTATCTACTTCTGATTCAACTTGAGACTCTGGAATCACTTCTTTTCCTACCCCCATGGGCCCATCTTAGAAACCACATCTGCAATGTAATTTTCTTTTTCTTATACCAAATATTGATAAGCTTCTTTGGCACACTGGCATTAATTGTACCCACTAATTCCATGGGATATCCAAGAATATCATCAACATAATTCATATATCACGGCATGAAAATCAAATGCAACACATATTTGTCCATGGTAATCTTAAAAAAAATTAAAATTTGAATATTTTCACCTTCAACCCGTGTGTGCTTTGAATATTCTTTTTCGGTGTTTGCAACATTTTATTAGCATTGATAAAAGTATGCATGCAACTAGGGTTAATAGAAACAATAATATTTTTTTATTGAATGCATTTGTGGACCTGTAATATAAAGTTGCCACATGAAAATAATCCCTTGGTGCTCTATTTATCCCTTTTCCCAACATGAGACCACCTACCTAAGTATTATTTCTCATATTCATCATCTGAAAGTGTTTTTATCTATCCATGGTTAATATCATTCCACCATATGCTAGTATCATCCTTTAAATTAACAGGAAAATATAAGTTCCAAAGAAATGTATGTTTAGACTTCATCCAGAACATATTCTTCAATACTAGGTCCAATATAGTTCCCTATTGCTTGGAAGATATCTTAAAAAAAAAAGGGTTTAAAAATAACTTACAATGCAAATTATGTGATTTTCGGATAAAAAAAAAAATGTCAAATTTAAAACATCCATAATTGTTGATGGGAGAATGGAAAAAAAATTCACTCAAGAATTTTTTAATCTCATCAGGCCAGGTGATATAGATGGGATTATAAACTTAAGCTTATAGCCTATCCAAAATCTCAATCATACCTCAAGAAATAGATTCTTGGAAGTGATGTTATTATAAAAATATTAAAACTTTGCATCTTTTATGTGAAATATTTGAATAAGTAAATGCAAGATAGCATAAATCTGAAAATCAACATACAACAAGTCTCATAAATTAGAAGAAATCAGCAAATAACTTTATTAATCTTAATTGGAGTTACAATTGAGTTTATATTTTCAAACCCCTACGAGGGATTGGATCATAATTATACTTAAAAGTTTGAGATGTTAATTGATTCATACATAGAAAGATATCTTAAAAAAAAAAGGGTTTAAAAATAACTTACAATGCAAATTATGTGATTTTTTCCAGATAAAAAAAAAAATGTCAAATTTAAAACATCCATAATTGTTGATGGGAGAATGGAAAAAAAATTCACTCAAGAATTTTTTAATCTCATCAGGCCAGGTGATATAGATGGGATTATAAACTTAAGCTTATAGCCTATCCAAAAATCTCAATCAAACCTCAAGAAATAGATTCTTGGAAGTGATGTTATTATAAAAATATTAAAACTTTGCATCTTTTATGTGAAATATTTGAATAAGTAAATGCAAGATAGCATAAATCTGAAAATCAACATACAACAAGTCTCATAAATTAGAAGAAATCAGCAAATAACTTTATTAATCTTAATTGGAGTTACAATTGAGTTTATATTTTCAAACCCCTACGAGGGATTGGATCATAATTATACTTAAAAGTTTGAGATGTTAATTGATTCATACATAGAAAAATGGTGTCCAAAAAAGAAGACTAGAACTGAAAAATGAACTGGAACAATCCAAGCTACAAGTAATCATTGTCTTGACTCTGCAAAACTAGCATTAATCAGCACTAAAATAAATCTAGAACTTCCAACTAAAATTAAACAGACTTTCAATAAGAATGAATAACCTTGGAGCATGTCAATAATCAATGTTTCCTAGTCTTTTTTTCGCCACTTTTAGAATAACCCTACTATCAACAAGATAACTTAGCTCTAAAGAAACTCAGAATGAAATGAGTGAACAAATATTCTCACTTGAGGCAATAGCAAACCTTATCAAAGGTATTAATTCTCTATTTTCTCATTTTCTTCATTTGTCTTGCTCTCCTCCTTTGTATTTTCAAAAAGTAGTTTGAGTAGTTCAAGTACCTTTTGTTTTAAAGTTAAACAAATTTAATTAGGAGAGAACAACTTTTTTTTATAAAGGGTAATAAATAATAAATAATGGGTGGGGTCCAAGTAAGTCTTTGTTCATTTATTTCCAACATTTTCCTTATAACTCCAAAATATAATTAAATATCATGTATGTATCAACATCATAAAATATACCAAAAAGTAACCAATATAAAAATTCCACATCAACAAACACTCGTACCTCCAAAAAATATTCAAATGGCATGATATTAAAAGTTTTTCAAAAATAATATCAAGTGTTTGTTGTCCAAAATATGCATCAAGTGTCAAAGTGAAAATGTCATCATACAAATTTAAATAAATCAGAAATAATATTTTTTGTTAGATGATGTCTCTCTTTGCTTACTTCCTTCTGAGAGAGCAACCTTGTATTTAAGTAAGTTTTTATCAAAAAACTTATTTCCTTCTAATTTCTCTATCTCATGGTGCCTATCATTGAAAATGTTTTTCTCTCATTACTTTTTGCTTGGAATGAAGGTTGTTTTGAGTGTATGGAAGAGTATTCAAATGACTCAAAACTTGGTGAATTGGCAAGATGTTTTCCTTTTTCAATTTGGGGTTTCATGGGCAACACTTTGTAATTTCTAGGGACCTGAACTGACTAGGCCATAGAGCCAGCATATGCAACATGAAGCATAGAATGCAGAAGAGGTGGTGGAAAAGGATTATCAGGTCAACGAGATATGCCAGAAGGAGGATTTATGGGATTGTTATCCCAACCATCATTGGTTGGTTGCACAATATTGATGAATGCATCTATGGGAGACATCCTCTAGCTTACAAACCTTTGAGATGTGGAGCATAGAAGCTATGTGAGTCTTTCTCTCAGCTTACAAACCTAAGAGAAGGCCCCTATGAAGGGTTTGTGGTTCCTTCCTGGGACAGAGACAAGAACATAGAGATAACCTCCTCCATGACGTGAGTGAGAATAAATCTAGATGATTATCCGGTGGAAAAGCGATATGTTGAGTTAGGACGTGCTTATGGCTGAGCACAAGGAGAACGTGGGAAATCCCAAAAGTGATGGGCACATCATCATGTGAACAGAAATGAAGATGATGTGATGGCTTCCTCTAAGAAGCAGAGTTGATGAGAAGACTCCAGATGATTTTCATGTCAGTGGCAGTGGGAAAGAAGATATGTAGAGTGGACGTGTCTGTGGACGAGCACAGGTGAACGTGTGAAGACCTGGCTCATCTGTGTAATGCAGTGAATCAGGTCCATGGAATCCCTATGGATGTGCCCCTAATGGATGAGCACAAGTGGGTGTATCAGATCCTTTTCTATATATTGTTCAAGAGTTAGACCTACCTATAACCCTAGTTATTATGTAAAGGGTACAGGTCGGCCCTACCTTATTGTGTCTAACAATAAATGTAAAGGATAATTAATATTAATATTAATTATAATAATAATAATAATAAATAATATATCTAAGTGAGGCCAGCCCTGTTGTGCCAATAGAAATTTCAGTTGATAGGACAAGTCTAATATAAGTAAAGGGAAATCTTTCATTGTAGAAACACACACACTTGTGAGTTTTGGAAATTTCAGCAAGTACACTTCTTGGCAAGAGTTGTGCACCTCTCTTGGGCACTAGAGTTCTAGGATTTTGTACACCCTCTTATGTGATAGGATATTCTTGGTGGTAAGGGTATTTCTCTTGAAAAGTATATAAAAGGATTTGGTTGGGTTTTATTCCCTTATTGAGAAGGGTTTCCCAGGATACATTTTGTGTTCTTGTGCATGGTGCTTCTTCATGTGATCTTGGTTGCTGCAACATTATTGTTTATGGTTAAGTGAAATGATAAAAATGGAATGAACTTCATGCTTAGCCTAATGCTGTGAAAAATCAACATGGTATCAGAGCATAGGTCTTGAAATAACCCATTTCACAAGCATCCACCAAGTCTCATCCCTTGCCATCATTCCATCCACTTCTGCAGAACCGTACGACCCTCCTAGGGTTCCAGAAAATTTGTACAACCCTCTCTTTTGAGTGTTTCAATCCCTGAAAAGTTGGATGTTGAGGCTACTTTCAGAACAAAAGAGTACGGCATCTTCCAGCGCATCTCCAGAAGCTCTCAGAACTAAATTCTGAGAAATTTTTATTTTTGGCCCTAAGGTTTTTAGGGTGCCAAAATTTCCTGCAAAATATTTATAGTTTTTTGAAGAAAAATTGTTCTGAATCAACAATAATCTTTGTGATACTATCAAATTGATTGTCCAACATAATCCAGTCTACAAGGATTCAATAAAAAATGAAGAACAAAACTCCAATGGAAGATAGGCTTGATGCAGCAAGCAACTTCAGCCCCTGGAAATCAAAGCTTCTAGTCACTCTTGAAGAAGAAGATATCTTGGATGAAACCACTAAAACTATACCAAAAAAAAAGACTAATTTATAGAAGAAAGTAAGAAAATAAGATGACATCAAAGCAAGGAAAATAATCATATAATCAGTAAGAGACCACCTCTTACCCTGGATTGCCAATATAAAGATTGCCTATGATATGTATAAACATTGAAAGAAATGTTTGAAAGTGACAACACTCTCAGAGATCTTACCTTGAGAAGTCTACTCCAAAGTACTAAGATGAAAAAAGATGACACATCTTCACTCTTCTTCATGAAGTTATCAGAGGTTAAAGAACAACTAGAGACAATTGGAGAAATCATGTCTAATAGAGAACTTGTCTTAACCACTCTTCAAAATATTCCAAAATCATGGGAGCCCTTCCTTCAAAGTATCAGTGGAAGAGAAACCCTACCAACCTTTGAGTGACTATGGATAGATTGTACTCAAGAAGAACTTAGACTCAGAAATAAAGGAGTGGAAGATTCCCCAGAAGAAAATCATGCTCTTGCACTTCATACCAGGAAGGGAGGAAAATTCAAAAGAAACTCCAGACATACATTTAAAGAAGAAAATTATGCATCCAATTCAGGATATCAAAGAAGAGATGATTCAAAAGTTCAGTGTTGTAGATGTGACAAGTATGGACACATTGCTAAAAATTGTCCAACCAGAAAGAAGGGAAAACAATATGCCACCATTTCTTACATTTATCCATATCCACCTCAAGAAAGTGAAGAGAGGAGAAAAGAGAAGTACTTTCTCTAGAAGAAGGTTGCTACAAAATAGGTAAAATCTTTCCGTTCTAAAATTTTATAGTTGATTGCATGTTTCAAATAAAAGAAGGATATCACGCTTTATACTAGAAGAGCTCTAAAAACTTGGACCATTATCCCTGGTATGGGAGTCCAAAAACATTGTTCTTTGTACAAGAACAAAGCAGAAA
>SNQJ01S0203921.1:0-13587 GCA_010110895.2 Picea sitchensis
TAGGTCACTTTGCCCACTTTCCCTATTTTAGGGTTAACCCACTTCTAATTTCTCCATTAAATTTATTATTTAAATAATTGGTTTTGCATTCACTTTGAATTATAGTTCACTAATCACATTACTTTATTATTTACCTTTAAAAACTATTAAACCACTTTGACTAATTTGACCTTTTGGGGCTTCTAGATGACATATGAGGGTCCTCCAACTTCGTAAGGCCATAAATCTCAAACCGTGAGGACATATGTGATGTTCCATATACCACCAAAAATGGAATGACATTTAATATCCATATAGAATAGTATTACCTGAAAATATATCAAAACTCATACCATTATCCATCAAACAAACTTGTGATGCAGGAGCATCGCCAACAACAAGTGAGCGGAGGACAAACGCCAACACATTTTGGCACATGATGAATTGTTTGAAATGTTTTGAAGTTTGATACGCCAAACATAAATGAAACAATTAAGAAAGGGTGTACTTGTAGATTGTAATCATACCTTGAGTGTCCCACTCTCGTCTGAATGATTAAGAGGCATTTATGCTAGTAAATGTAAGTAGGTAGCTTTAAATTCTTCTATTAGACAGTTTTAGGAGTCAGAGGGAAAACGGATATAGACACCCTCAATTGTATCATTGTAACATTAGCATGATCAATAGAGCATAGAGAAGAAGAAGCAGAAAGTTGTGTAGAAGAACCCATGTACAAAAGTTCTGAGATTAATATATGAAGCTTGATTCAGACTCATGGTGTTCAAATACTTTCTGTGTATGCATGATTGAATGTTATGCTCATGATTGTTTTACTCTTTCTGTTATAAATTTTATTTTATGCCATGTATGTATGACTTCGTGTTAAGAATTCGAAGTCTGAGAGAGTAAAGAATGAGTTTCAATTGTTTCTCTTTATGAGCAAGATTTTTCCTGCAAGGAGTGCAGTGAAACTATCCGCAAGGTGTGCGTTGACAGAAGTCATAGTTCGTCTCTGCAAGATCAAGAGGGATAACATTGTTCTCATTCTCGAAGAAGTGCAAGTTAAGCACAGGAGCCATGCAAAGTGGGCGCAGTCCGAGTAGATTCTCAGAGGTTGCAGCCTAAGGAAACTGTTGAAATACTGTTGTTGCAGGGAGTGCACAGAGTCAAAGAGGTTCAAATACTTGGAAGTATTTGAAGAATTGTCGCAAGGAGTGCGTGCAGGAATCTTCTTGAAGATTCAAGTTGTGGAGAAAGATCAAGAGGGCTAGTGCCTTGAAGTGTTGGAAGAATACGCCGCAACGTTGTTTGTTGGTGGACAAGTTTTGTGAAGGCATACTTGTTCATTTCGCAGAAGTTGTTAAAGAGGTAGTGGACAGTCAGAATTCTTCGTTGAGAATTCACGAAGCTTCAAGAACCGTCAGATCTTGCAGAGGAGAAAGAAGGTTATGGTGAGTGTTTTTCTAAGTGCAATCTCAGGAGAAATTGGGCCGTAGGATCTAAACCAACAGGGGTCGTTGGATCACTCAAGTAATCTCATTTTGGGGTTTCTTGAGTTGGAGAACTGAAAGCCTTGCCTCAAGATTCGCGAGGTCACAAAAGGCGAAGTCCCAAAGGGGTGAAAGGATCTGTGTGGGCCAGTTATTGGTGAAGTACATCGGAACTCGGTAATTCAGGGTTTCGTGGGTTGAATATCCGAAATCTTAGCATCAAGATTTGTGAAGTCGCGAAGTCTGAAAACTCCAAAAAGGCAGGAAGTTCCGTTGTGGGACCCACGTTGATGATGTGTTAGAATTTTGTCATTTTGGTATATCGACGGATAGGAAGTCAAGAATTTTTTCCTGAAAGTCCCGAAGTCGCGAGTTGCGATAAGGAGTAGCGAGGAGTTTGGGATCTCAGCACTTCGGGTGTCGGGATACAAAGGAGGTAGCGCTTCAGGAAGCGAAGTAGCGAAGTGTCGAAGCTAGGAATGAGGGACACATGGTAGAACTGCAAGGTGGGCCTGTGCGATAGATAAGTGGAAACATGTTACCTAGTGAAAGGAGTCAACACCCATTGACCTCTCGCATCTCGGGGATTCGTGAAATAAGGGAACGAGAGTTCAACCCTTCGACTTGAAAATTCATGAATAGTGAGAACACGAGAGAGAGAGAACTAATGTCGCTTCTCAGGGGTTCGTGAAGGGAAGGTACCAAGGTTGGACGTTGAAAATCACGAAGCAGAGAATAGAAAAAGGTGCTATCACTTAGCCTAGCTGGCGGTTGTGTGAGGAAGGTGCTGACAGAGGAGAGCCAAACCTATATTAGCATTTCGAGTATCGAAAGATTTGAAAGGAAGAGTCGGGAGCCTCGACTCACAAACTCACAAGTTGCGAGTTGCGACAAGAACCTTTGGAATTTGGAGCCTTGGTCATAGCACTATGGTCGCACGAAAAGGTGGAGCTTGCGCCTAGTTCTATTTTCACAGGGGAGCTGCCGAAAGGACCTATGGATCGATTGAAATGATATTCTAGAAATGAATCGAAAGAGCCGATTCAGTTCAAAAGAGATAAAGAACGATCCTGTGAGTGGATCTCGGTCCGAGGGCCGATATGTCTGCGTCAGAGTGGTATCAGAGATTGACTTCGTTTGTATACTTTAGACAGGGAAAGAGAGAAAGAAATCTCATCCATTCTACCGAGAAGACGAGACAGACAAACACTTGATCCACCAGAGGATAGGGAGATGTCAAGAGAAAGGGGTAGGCAGGTGCCAAATCCACCCATGGAAAGAGATATACATGACCTATGCACCAGAGTCGTGGACATGGAAATAAAACAGAGGCGCACAACTGGTGTTGGAGATGTCAATGAATCTGAAAGTGAAGATGAAGATGGACATGAAAGAGAAGAACTTACAGCAGAGGATGCAACAAATGAACGCCTGATTAGGGTTGTTGCAAGAATGGGTGCTAGGGAAAAAATGGACATTCCAGTATATGAGGGAAACCTAGATGTTGAGGAGCTTCTAGACTGGATTAGAGCTCTGGACACATATTTTGACTTTGAAGATGTCGAGGAAGACAAAAAGGTCAAACATGTTGTCACAAGACTTAAAGGACATGCAACATTGTGGTGGGATGAGCTACAAGCTGACATACGCTGCAAAGGAAAGCAGAAGATGAAGAGTTGGGATAGTATGATCATGAAGATGAAGGAGAAATTCATTCCCAGGGATTACCAGATTACTCTGTTTCGGAGAATGAAAAATTTGAGACAAAAGCTGATGTCAGTGAAGGAGTACACTGAAGAATTCTATAGGCTGAACATCAGGGTAGGTCATCGGGAAAGTGATGATGAAAAGGTTGCTAGGTACATGAATGGTATGAGATATGACATTCAGGATGAGATGAGCACGATGACCATCCGAATGGTGGAAGATTATTATCATATGGCTCTAAAAGCTGAAGAGAAACTAAGCCGAAAAAAAGGTCAAAGAGGCCGAGTCAAAAGTCAATCCAGAGGAAAATCAGTTGCCCAAGATAGAAATTAGAAACCCAAGGAAGAGTGGAAGAAACCTCAGACTCAAAATGAGAGAGGTGGAAGCTCATAGAGAGGTAAGTATACCGAACAGAGAGGTCAGTATGCTGATGGAAACATTTTTCCTCACACTAGAGGTAGAGGAAGAGGAAGAGGTGGAGTGGTGAAATGCTTCACATGCGGAAAGGTCGGACATAAATCTTTTGAATGTCTAGATAAGAAGAAAGAAGGTGGTGAAACTCACATTTCCGAAGCACAAAGGTAGAATTTTGAGGCAGAGGATGTTGAAGGTGGAAGATCGTTGATGATGCAAAAAGTTCTCTTAACACCAGAGGAGGTTGAGAGTTCGGTCCAAAGGAACAGAATTTTTCGGACCACTTGCAAGACCAAAGAATGGGCATGCAAAGTCATTGTGGATAGTGGTAGCACAGATAATATCATTTCTAAAGAGATGGTAGAAAAGCTGGAGCTAGAGACCATTGAACACCCAAGTCCATACAAAGTTTCGTGGATACAAAAAGGACATCAGGTAAATGCCACTAAACAATGTTTAGTTGAGTTTAAAATAGGAGGATATAAAGATGAAAGACTCTGTGACGTTATTCCCATGGATTTTTGTCATCTATTGTTGGGTAGACCATGGCAATATGACATAAATGTGATTCATGATGGGAGGAAGAACACATACAGCCTAGAGAATAATGGGAGAACTCACATGTTGCTTCCAATCAAAGATAAGGAAGAAAAACCTGAAATATGCAACACTGTACTTCTCATGAGTGGGAAGGAACTTCTTACAGAGGTTAAGAAGAAGGAGGAACTGCAATTCATTGTGGTCAATAAGCCTAATTTTTTTTTAACCAGTACAAGGGTAGATGATTTAGTGGAAGAGGTTCAGAAACTGTTGGAAGAGTTTGCTGACATAGTAGTGGACGAACTACCTCATTCGTTTCCACCGATCAGAAGTGTAAGTCATCACATTGATCTCATACCTGGAGCTAGTTTACCAAACAAAGCAACGTACAGATTGATGCCATAGGAGAATGAAGAAGTCAAAAGACAGGTCCAGGACTTAATGGACAAAGGGTTGGTTAGAGAAAGCTTGAGTCCGTGTGCTATTTCGACAGTGCCTAGTCCGAAGAAAGACGGAGGCTGGAGGATGTGTATTGACTCAAAAGCAATTAACAATATTACCATCAGGTATAGATTCCCATTGCCAAGAATGGATGATTTGATGTATTGATTGAGTGGGGCCAAATTTTTTTCAAAGATTGATTTGAAAAGTGGATATCATCAAATTCGTATGAGAGAAGGTGATGAATGGAAGACAACCTTCAAGACTAACGAAGGGTTGTATGAATGGCTTGTTATGCCATTTGGTCTAACAAATGCACCGAGTACTTTCATGAGGTTGATGAACGAAGTCCTGAAGGAGTTCATGGAAAATTTGTCATTGTGTATCTGGATGACATACTGATTTTCAGTAAAACAAAGGCAGAGCATCTGAAACATTTGGCTACAGTGATGCAAAGGCTACATCAAGAGAAGTTGCTGATAAAAATGAAGATATCCTCGTTCATGAAGACAAAGATCATTTATTTTGGTTTTGTTACTTTTGTAGATAAGTTGAGGATAGATCCAGATAAGGTGGAGGTAATTAAGAATTGGCCATCACCAAAGAGTATATTTGAGGTGAGAAGTTTTCATGGATTGGCTAGTTTCTACCGGAAGTTCATTAGGAATTTCAGTGGAATTAGTGCACCGATGATGGACACAGTGAAGAAGAGACACAAGTCTTTTCACTGGATAGAAGAGGCTGAGAAAAATTTTAATTTGCTAAAAAGGAAAATTACGGAACAACCAATTTTGGTGTTGCCAGATTTCAAAAAGATATTTCAAGTAAAATGTGATGCAAGTGGATTTGCAATAGGGGTAGTCTTGAGCCAAGAAGACAGGACGATAGCATACTTCAACGAGAAGTTGAATGAAGCCAAAATAAAATACTCCACGTATGACAAGGAGTTCTATGCTATTAGTCAAGCATTGAAGAAATGGAGACATTACTTAATCCCAAAGGAGTTTGTCTTATACAGTGAAAATCATGCTTTGCAATTTGTGACTCAATAGAAGAAGTTGCATCAAAAACATGTTAAATGGGTTGAATACATGTAGAACTTTACTTTTGTAACTAAGAATATTTTTGGAACTGCTAACAAAGTTGTTGATGCTTTGAGCAGGAAATGTTTGTTGTTGCAAGAGTTCAAAGTCAAAACACTGGGTTTTGATGATCTCAGGGACATGTACAGAGATGATCCATATTTTAAGGAGGCGTATGAAGCAGTTGAGCATCCAATTCTCAGGGACAGAAGTCAATGGAAAGAATACATGATCCAGGAAGGATTACTATTTCAGGGTAATCAACTTTGTATTCCAAAATGCTCCATGAGGGAGAATTTGCTGAAGGAGAAACACAGTGGAGGATTGGTTGGACATTTCGGTCATGAAAAGACGTTCTCAAAGTTAAACGAGTCATATTTTTGGCTAGGAATGAGAGCAGATGTCAAAATATTTGTGGATAGATGTAGAATTTGTCAGCATTCAAAAGGGAAGAGGTAGAATGCAGGCTTATATCAAAAATTACCCATACCTGACAGGACATGGGATGCAGTAAGCATGGACTTCATATTGGGGTTGTCAAGAACAAAAAGAGGGTTCGATTCAATATTTGTGGTAGTGGATAGATTTTCTAAGATGGCACATTTTATACTGTGTCAAAAAACCAGTGACACAACTCACATTGCAAATCTGTTTTTCAAAGAAGTCATTTCGACTTCACGGCTTACCAAGGAGCATAGTTTCGGATCGAGACACCAAGTTCATGGGACACTTCTGGAAAACCTTATGGAAAAATATAGGAACGACCTTGTCATTCAGTTCAGCTTATCATTGAAACAACCAAGTGAAACATAAATTATCAACCAACAACCAATTTCAAACAATTTCAAGTGAAACATAAATTATCAACCCAGGGAAGTCTTTTGTTTCAAAGATAGCTGCGCACTATATATGCTCAATTCCAAAAGCACTTAGTGTTGTAGTAAAGAAATCATTCTATCTAACTTGCTGAAATGAACTGAAGCTCTGNTTGCAATAGGGGCAATCTTGAGCCAAGAAGACAGGCCGATAGCATACTTCAACGAGAAGTTGAATGAAGCCAAAATAAAATACTCCACGTATGACAAGGAGTTCTATGCTATTAGTTAGGCATTGAAGAAATGGAGACATTACTTAATCCCAAAGGAGTTTGTCTTATACAGTGAAAATCATGCTTTGCAATTTGTGACTCAATAGAAGAAGTTGAATCAAAAACATGTTAAATGGGTTGAATACATGTAGAACTTTACTTTTGTAACTAAGCATATTTTTGGAACTGCTAACAAAGTTGTTGATGCTTTGAGCAAGAAATGTTTTCTGTTGCAAGAGTTCAGAGTCAAAACACTGGGTTTTGATGATCTCAGGGACATGTACAGAGATGATCCATATTTTAAGGAGGCATATGAAGCAGCTGAGCATCCAATTCTCAAGGACAGAAGTCAATGGAAAGAATACATGATCCAGGAAGGATTACTATTTCAGGGTAATCAACTTTGTATTCCAAAATTCTCCATGAGGGAGAATTTGCTGAAGGAGAAACACAGTGGAGGATTGGCCAGACATTTCGGTCATGACAAGACGTTCTCAAAGTTAAACGAGTCATATTTTTGGCTAGGAATGAGAGCAGATGTCAAAATATTTGTGGATAGATGTAGAATTTGTCAGCATTCAAAAGGGAAGAGGTAGAATGCAGGCTTATATCAAAAATTACCCATCCATGACAGGCCATGGGATGCAGTAAGCATGGACTTCATATTGGGGCTGTCAAGAACAAAAAGAGGGTTCGATTCAATATTTGTGGTAGTGGATAGATTTTCTAAGATGGCACATTTTATACCGTGTCAAAAAACCAGTGACACAACTCACATTGAAAATCTGTTTTTCAAAGAAGTCATTCGACTTCACGGCTTACCAAGGAGCATAGTTTTGGATCGAGACACCAAGTTCATGGGACACTTCTGGAAAACCTTATGGAAAAATCTAGGAATGACCTTGTCATTCAGTTCAGCTTATCATCCTCAGATGGATGGACAGACAGAAGATATGAATAGGAGCTTGGGAGACTTGTTGAGGAGCTTGGTGACAGAACACCACAATCGGTGGGACAATATTCTTCCACAGGTGGAATTTGCATATAATGATTCAATCAACAGAAGCACAGGGCAGAGTCCATTTCAAATTGTTTATGGCATGCAGCCAAGAGGAGTTTCAGAATTGAGGGATTCAGAACGGGATGAGATAAAAGTGCTAGTGCAGAAGATTTTGCCGAAGCAATGAAGGAACTTCACAACCAAGTGAAGGAGCGTTTGCAGAACTTGAGCCAGGAGTATAAGCGTAGAGAAAATCAACACAGGAGACAACTTCAATTTGAGGTTGGTGATTTGATTTTGGCACATCTGAGAAAGGAAAGGTTTTCGAAGGAAACATATAACAAACTGAAGATGAGGAAGATTGGACCATGTAAAGTCTTGAAGAAATTTGGGGCAAATGCTTATGAGATTGAATTACCCGATGGGATCGGAATTTCTTCGATATTCAATGTCTCAGATTTGTACCCATACAAAGCTGGAGAAAACAATGAACAACCAAAGTTTCAGTGGACAAAATAGATGCCAGTTGCAGAGAAACCACAAATGGAAAGCATACTGGACAAAAGAGTTAGTAAGAGGACCAGAAGAAGGGAATTTTTTGAATACTTGGTCAAGTGGAAGGGACATCCAGTTGAAGATGCTAGCTGGCAGAATGAATCAGAGATCCAGAAGCATGGACAGACCATGCGAGAGTTCATGGACAGGAGCCCATGAAAATTTTCAAGTGAGGGAGTATGATGCAGGAGCATCACCAACAATAAGCGAGAAGGGGACAAACACCAACACATTTTGGCACATGATGAATTGTTTGAAATGTTTTGAAGTTTGATACACCAAACATAAATGAAACAATTAAGAAAGGGCATACTTTTAGATTGTAATCAAACCTTGAACATCCCGCTCTCGTCTGAAGGATTAAGAGGCATTTATGCTAGTAAATGTAAGTAGGTAGCTTTAAATTCTTAGATTAGACAATTTTAGGAGCCGGAGGGAAAATATATATAGACACCCTCACTTGTATCATTGTAACATTAGCATGATCAATAGAGAATAGAGAATAATAAGTAGAAAGTTGTGTAGAATAAACCATGTATAGAAGTTCTGAGATTAATATATGAAGCTTGATTCAGACTCATGATGTTCAAATACTTTCTGTGTATGCATGATTGAATGTTATGCTCATAATTGTTTTACTCTTTCTGTTATACATTTGATTTTATGCCATATATGTATGACTTCGTGTTAAGAATTTGAAGTCTGAGAGAGTAAAGAATGAGTTTCAATTGTTTCTCTGTCTAAGAAAGAGTTTTCCTGCAAGGAGTGCAGTGAAATTGTCCGCAAGGTGTGCGTTGACAGAAGTCAAAGTTTGTCTCTGCAAGATCAGGAGGGATAACATTGTTCTCATTCTCGCCGAAGTGCAAGTTAAGCACAGGAGCCGTGCAAAGTGGGTGAAATTCGAGTAGATTCTCAGAGGTTGCAGCCTAAGGAAACTGTTGAAAGACTGTTGTCACAGGGAGTGCACAGAGTTGAAGAGGTTCAAATACTTGGAAGTATTTGAAGAATTATCGCAAGGAGTGCGTGCAAGAATCTTCTTGAAGATTTGAGTTGTGGAGAAAGATCAAGAGGGATAGTGCCTTGCAGTGTTGGAAGAAGACGCCGCAACATTGTTTGTTGGTGGACAAGTTTCATGAAGGCATACTTGTTCATTTTGCAAGAGTTGTTAAAGAGGTAGTGGAAGGACGAAATTCTCCGTGGAGAATTCGCGAAGTTTCGAGAACCGTCAGATCTTGTAGAGGAGAAAGAAGGTTACGGTGAGTGTTTTTCTAAGTGAAAGATTAGGAGAAATTAGGCCGTAGGATCTGAACCAACAGGGGTCGTTGGATCACTCACGTAATCTCATTTCGGGGTTTCATGAGTTGGAGAACTGAAATCCTTGCCTCAAGATTCGCGAGGTCGCGAAAGGTGAAGTCCCAAAGGGGCGAAAGGATTTGTGTGGGTCAGTTATTGGTGAAGTACATTGGAACTCAATAATTTGGGGTTTCGTGGGTTGAAGAGACGAAAGCTTAGCATCAAGATTCGCGAAGTCGTGAAGTCCGAAAAATCCAAAAAGGTGGGAAGTTCCATTGTGGGAGTCGTGTTGATGACGTTTCAGAATTTTGTCATTTCGGCATATCGACAGATAGGAAGTCAAGACTTTTGTCGTGAAAGTCTCGAAGTCACGAGTTGTGATAAGGAGTAGTGAGGAGTTCGGGATCTCGACACTTCGGGTGTTAGGATACAAAGGAGGTAGCGCTTCAGGAAGCGAAGTCGTGAAGTGTCGAAGCTGGGCACGAGGGACACGTGGTAGAACCGCAAGGTGGGCCCATGCGATAGATAGGCGGACACGTGTTACCTAGTGAAAGGAGTCAACACCTGTTGACCTCTCGCGTCTCGGGGATTCATGAAATAAGGGAACGAGAGTTCAACCCTTTGATTTGCGAAGTCACGAATAGTGAGAACGTGAGAGAGAGAGAAATAATGTCGCTTCTCGAGGGTTCGTGAAGGGAAGGTACCAAGGTTGGACGTTGAAACTTGCGAAGCGGTGAATAGCGAAAGGTGCTAGCACTTAGCCTAGCTAGAGGTCGTGCGAGGAAGGTGCTGACAGAGGAAGAGCCATACCCATATCGGCATTTCGGGTATCGCAAGATTTGAAAGGAAGAGTCGGGAGCCTCGATTCATGAACTCGTGAGTTGCGAGTTGCGACAAGTGCCTTTGGAATTTGGAGCCTTGGTCATAGCGTTGTGGTCACATGAAAAGGCGGAGCTTGTGCCTAGTGTTGTTTGCACAGGGGAGCTTCTAAAAGGACCTATGGATCTATTGAATTGAGATTCCAGCAAGGAATCGAAAGAGCCAATTCGACTCAAAGGAGATAAAGAAAGATCCTGTGAGCGGATCTCGATTTGAGGGCTGATAGGTCTGCGTCAATTTGGGGCCATTACCCAAACCTGGGTTATCCAACTTCTCATGGCCATAACTCTCTAACCGTGAGGATTTATGTAACGTTCCACATATCACCAGAAATGGCATGAAAAGAACTATCCATATAGGATATTGTCACTGAACAATTCACTGGCATTCATATCATTATTCCACAAATAAGCATGGGTTCTCTAACCATATTTCTAGGATAACTCAATCCTCAAAGCGTCTTCTCGTGAGGTCTTTCACCATAAGGGGACCACTTTGGAGTTCTTTCATTTATAATTATTATCAACCATGAAAAGACAATAATGGGTCATCTTTACATCAAATAATCTTGGGTCCATTACCCAACCTTTGTGCTATGGGGATTTCTTCAAGGGTTGACATAAATGACAACCAACCTTAATCAACACTTGTCTTTTCCAACTTTCGTCAATTTGCAGGCTTGCAGTCAGTTGATTTGTCTTCAACTTGTCTTGCAGTTGATCGACTTCCAGATAGTCGACCTTATTGTTGTTTGAATCGACTCGAATTGTGACTCGACGGAGTTAACGCTTCCTCTCCAAACATTCATCATTGACATTGTGTCTCATCTATATACTCTTCTTCAATTGAGATTTTCTAAATCACTTTTAACGAACCATGTCTTATTAAATTCTTTATTTGTGATTTGTATGGATCCATATTGGATTATCCATTTACCCTTTTTATCTGGACAATTTATTCACAATTTCTTCTTTTGTGCATGGATGTTAATGACACAATCTCAACCTTACAAAAAATAGGATGAGTGTATTAATCTTGTACAATATATTAATCAATATTATCTTTCTATTGATATTCAATTCACCTTCATAAAATTATGTCCAATATTGACAATGCTTGACATTCAAGTCACGATCTTAAAATTATTTCCAATATTGGCAATGCTTGACATTAAAAACACCTTCATAACATTATGTCAAACCTTCATAAAGTTATGTCCAATATTGGAAATTCTTCTCAACCCAATCAATAAATGATACTTCACCTATTTATTAAGGTTGACATCATTGACAACCAAATTTCCAACAAGCGACTTGGAGAGTATAAATAAGAGAGAAAGGGTCTCTTATTAGCACCTAATGAGAACATTGAATATCTATTATTTGTGAAAAGTTTATAGTAGGTACTCATTGATACATATGAATTTACGCAAGTCTGAGGCAACAAAGAAGGGTTGACGGAGAAATTTCTGGAGTTGTAGAATTACTGAAAAAACCCTAGTTTTTGAGGTGTACTCGAGCTACAGGGGAGGAATTCACATACATACATTGGTTGCAGTGGATTAGGGAGTGTACATACACGAGTTAAAGAAGAGGAGGTCGC
Organism: Picea sitchensis; assembly: GCA_010110895.2. Lineage (NCBI taxonomy): Eukaryota > Viridiplantae > Streptophyta > Pinopsida > Pinales > Pinaceae > Picea > Picea sitchensis. The sequence continues at coordinate 12,070 of SNQJ01S0203921.1, forward strand.
TTATAGTTGGGAAAAGCCATGAAATCTTGAAGTTGTTGAGGGTGTCAGGTTCTTGGAGTTTGAAAGCAAGCTCCCAGGAAGGTCTACAATGATCAGGTACAACAAATCTATCTACAGGTTCAAAAGGTATGTCACATTATTATGTGTAGTTGGATATTGTTTTCTACATGAGATATTGTTATGGAAGTTTGAGGATTTTCCCTAGAGAGGATTTTGGTTGTATGACACTTATTATATGAGCTAGATATCCAAAAATACAACACTGGTAGGTTTGGTATTAATCATTGGTGCATCTTGTTGATTTAAGTGTTGAGGCATATCTTGTATTTCTTGGTACATGGTTGGGGGTTTTTGGTTGTGATGTGTTGGTGAATTTGTTGTGTAGTTTGAGGTTTCATATCAGTGACAATTATATGTCTAGTCCACGTGAGGATTATTACACTTGATCATGATTGTATACACATGCATGGCACATGATTAGAGAGACATAGATGCACTTGGTTAAGGTATATGTATGATAATGTATGCATAGGGTACAACTACAAATTGGACACAATGAGGGGTTATAGGTTGATGTGAGAGAGGCAACAAAGTATCTAAGTTTCAGAAACGTGAAAACCCTATATTTCTGAAGGTGTATGCAGGTTGCAGTATAGACAAGTCATGTACATATACAGGATGTAGTATAGACAAGTAACGTACATACGCATGTTGCAACATTATAGTGGGGATGTTACATATTTTCCTTCTTATCCAATTTTTTCCAGACTTTTGTTGACGTTCCTGTAGGTGCATTACTTAGATCTACAGTGTCTTGTTGATCTTTTTCTACCAAAAAATATTCCATCTTGATATTCCACAACTCAATACTTTTCCCATTATTGTTTTTATCTTTATCTCTAAACTACTTGTCATTTTTTTGCACCACGAGAATCGATATTGTAGATCTCCAACTATAACAAGATTTATCATGTACCTAAGCCAAAACCTTAGCCACAAAGGCATCATCCTAAATCCAATAACTACTCTAATACCAAATTCAAAATTTAAAACATCTACAACGATGCAATGCACACACACATTCTTAATAACATAAAATAAAACAATTGAAATCACACATATACACAAAGATTTATTTTTGGAAAAAAATGTTTTAATAAATTTGTTATTGTTAAAATGTAGAAGCTCAAATGTAGCGTAGGGCATGGCAAGTTATGTCGATTAATTGGGTTGGTTTTCATTGATGTCAACCCTTGAAGAAAGTCCGATAGCGAATTATGGTAGCACATAGGTTTGGGTAATGGACCCAAGATTGTTTGATGGATAATGGTATGCATTTTTATATATTTGTAGGTAAAAATATTCTATATGCATAGTACATGTCATGAAATTTCCGGTGGTATGTGGAACATCACATAATTCCTCACGGTTAGAGAGTTATGGCCATGTGAAGTTGGAGAACCCTCATGAGTCATCTAGAAGCCCCAAAAGGTCAAAGTAGTCAAAGTGTTTGCAAAG
>SNQJ01S0203924.1:0-16619 GCA_010110895.2 Picea sitchensis
TCTTGGTATGATAAGTAATCTTTACATTATGTACATTATCATACATATGAGCTCCAACTCATTGTGAGGCTACAACCTCTGTTTTGCAAGCTGCAACTTGTTGAGAGCACCAACTCTATGTTTTCTCTAGAACCTACTAGAAGGAAGCACCAACTCCCTGGTTTCTCTAGCACCCACTAGAAGGAAGCACCAACTCCTTGGTTTCTCTAACACCCACTAGAAGGAAGCACCAACTCCCTAGTTTCTCTAGCACCCAATAGAAGGAAGAAACAACTCCCCAAGTGTTCCAACACCAACTGGATGGAAGCACCAACTTCCAGTTACACAGGCACCAACCTGTAAGATAGAGAACAATAGTTCTCCCTTGCTCCACCCTGCCACCCTGGTTTCTCTGGCTGCAACCAGATGGAAGCTACAAATACCTGTGTTAAAGCACCCACTTGAACCTCTAAGGACAAGAGTCCTCCCTAGCACCTCCCTACCACCCTGAAATATAAAGTTTTCTATATATAAATTTATCACAGTGATACAATATTTATCAATGGCTTACCGGTCTCATCATTGTTCTTCTACACTTCTCTGCTCTACCTGCATCAGTGTCTTCCTGCACCCCTTCCTTATGCTTTATGTTCTTCTGCCTTATATGATCTGTTTGCCATGTCCCTTCTATTCTCCCTGTGCATCTTTTGCATCCTCTATTGACAATGCTTCTGCATGCTCTCCCCATGTCGAGTGCTCTGCCTGATCATCATTACAACTCTTCAGCTTCTCTGGCGGTTAAACCCATGCATCCATCATCACTGGGTGTTATGCCGAGATTCCTTAGCCTCTCCAGCAGTCGAGACTCTTCGTCTTCTCTGTCACAGTTGAGCTCATTCCCTTTGTTGAAGTTCCAGGCTCTAACGGTCTTACCTCAATCAATAGTCTCTATGAATAATCTTCATGCCACTGGAAGATGCCTCAAGACTCTTCATCTTCTCTGGCGATCACCCTGAAGTCTCTTCGAGTCCTCTGGCAGAAACCATAAGTCGTTTCTAGCAGTTACACTGTGAAACTCCAAGAAACACATCAGCAACTGAATCACCAACCGTCCAAGAGTCTTGGTTCTGCTAATTGAATCGTAACTGATTGATTAACTGTGAAGAACAACAATATCCCTTCGATAATATTTCCAAGTATCCAACACCATTGGATTACAAGCACAGGGTCTCGTGTTGATTTCGCCATTTCGCATTTCGGCATTTCAACATTTTGGCATTCCTGTGGTGAAGAGTCTCAACTCTTCATGTTACGATCACCAAAAAGGAGCTTAACTTGGTGTTAGCTCCTCCCTCTCACATGACCACTGACGATGACCACAACCTACACCAAAAGGTGTTTTCGCATTTTGGCATTTCGGCATTCCTCTTAAGAAGTGTCTCGACACTCCAAGTCGCAATCCCCGAAATGGAGCCAGATCAACGTTCCACAAGACTTCATAATCTGATCCCTTCTTTTCTTAATTGAACGGCTGACAGGATTTCGACGTTTTTCCATTCAAGTCATCGTGACTTCAACATTATAAAAATCATGATCACAAAATCTCCGAAGTGATCGGATGATTCACATAACCCATTGAGATGGACGGTTGACGGGATTTCGGAGGTTTTCCTTTCGGATTTTCGAGACTCACAATAGTCCCTTTCATCATTTCGGAGTTCGAGACTTCATGATGGTGGAGTTTCTACTTGCTATGTAAAACCCCGAAATAGAAAGTTCTGATGTGATGTAAACCTGTTGACGTCACACGTGGATTGACACGTGGCGAATAGTTGCCACATGTCACTCTGATTCGTGACTTACATGTGCCTGAAATGTTGAATCAACTTGACACTTGTCATTGCTTGATTGTGCCACGTTTCCTTAGCTGACGTGGTTTGCTGACGTGGTTTGTTGATGTGCCTGTTTCAGGATTTTGGGGTTCACTACTTCAAAGGTTAAAGTTCCTTTGATCTTTTATTTCCCGATCTGCGAAACTACGAAATGGATTCTTTGTTGATGCGCCTATTTTGGGATGTCGGTGTTTCACATTTCGCAACTTCGGGACTCTTTTGATGAAGAGTCTCGACTCTTGACTCCTCCAACTCCCAGTATCCGAAACTCCAAAATGTCGTGGTTTCGCATTTCGTGATTTCATCATTCTTGTCATGAGTTTACTTGACACCTCCAACTCCTGGTATCCGAAACTCCGAAATGGAGATTAATTCGGGGTTTCGCATTTCGCAATTTTCTGTCGTGAGTTTCTTCCTTGACTCCTGGAGTTTACACTTCTGAATGGGATACAACGATCGCTTGTTGAACTTGCCATTTCCATGCCATTATCCCTGCATTGTTGGTCATGATCTTTTCCATCAATGACAAACACGCATACTTTGCACTATCTCTTCTGATCTTATCGAGCTTGCTCTACTGCGTCTTCCCAAAACACTTATGGTGCCCACCTGGCACATTCTTCCTGTACTTAAGCCATCGTCGTTGTTTTACTTTCCATCAATGACAATAATATGCTGCCTGTAAAACATGCCAACATACTATGTGTCCCACAAGGATCCTAAATTGTTGTCTACTATGTCCCCCTTGAGGATCTCCAAAAAGGCTCCAAAAGGGGTCAAATCTTAGGAAAAATGTGTATTTTGGCTTTTATCATATTGTGGATTCTCTTATGGCCTATAGGGTGGAGATTAAGGCTATAACATATGCCCCCTAATGTGTGAGGTTAGGAAAGGAATGGATGGCCAAAATACATTACAATAAATAGTGTCTATGTGAAGCATAGTAAGGAGAGAGAGAAGGAGTGTCAAAAGTCAAAAGAGTCCTACAATAAAACACCAAAGATGAGAGAAAAATTGACCATCCCCTAGGTAGAAATACTCAGACTCTGAATGAGCATGGCCTCCAAACAATACACTATGGCTCCATGAAATGAAATTCTAGATCATGGCCATGAAAGAATACATGGTTTATCCATGTCATCAATAATACCATAGCCATGAGACAATACAATGTGGATCTACGTCATGGACATAATCATAGCCACCAACAAATACAATGTGGATTTATGAAACAACATACAGATATCGTGAAGACAATGAGAACTAAGGAGAGTGCTCCCAAAGTCTTCAAAGTACTCATATATAAGTGATATACTCCACCGCAACTTGGGAGGGGATGTTGTGAAAGAAGGATATGGCCCCAACCAAGGGTATTTGTCCCAAACCCTGATGTTATGAATCTACAACATGAAAATAAATGAGTTGATGTCTAGCATGGTAGAAACCATATAATTATCGGTCATTGATGTATACCATTAACAAATGTGAGGGGACTCACCGATGATGAAGATGGACCCCAAGGTACCTAGTACAATCTAGCGAGTGTGAATAGATGAGTTGATTTCAAACACTAGTACAATAAATTGATTAGGATTTAATAATGTAAACCCACTGTAAATCACAAGGAGGCCTGCCACTGAGGACTACAAGCTCCAAGGTACTAGATGGATTCTAGATCCCTCTCCTATATATTGTGATGAAGTCGATAAAAAGAGATATGTCAAAGGAGGGCATTGATGTATACCCCATAAATTGACATGAAACATACACCGAGATATGATGTGAAGAGAGAGTATCACAAAGTACAACTGACACAGGGATGGTCGACTTGAAAATTTAACAAAATAGCAGATGGTCGACTCAAGCTTAAACTTTCCTTGAACATTGTTGGCATATGGAATTTTGGGGAACAATGCAACAATTAAGGAAGAAAGTTAGAAAATAGACCAGAAAAGGAGCATGCATCGGAAAGCAGGGAAAAGCAGTTCGAGGAAGCAGGAAAGCGAAAGGAAGCAAGAAGGACGCGGATCAACCGCACACAGGGAATTAGAAAGTGGGAAACCCTAAATCACCTAGGATTAGTGGGTTAGGGTTTTAGTCATTGTTGTAATGGGTATTAACCCACGTTTTTGGTATAAATATGCATTGCAATATCTGAGGAGATCTAGTGGGGATAGAGTATGTTGAGTTATTGAGCGATCTAGTTGTGGAGCTAGTTTTGGAGATGAGGTCGTTTTTTAGAGAGAGATATGCATTGTAACTGAGAGTAAGGTTGCAAGATGTGGAGCATGGTGGGATCTTGTCAACCTCATTAGCAATAACTTAAGCTATACTCAGATGTAATGCACACAGTGCAATGAATTTGATGAAGAATAATAAAAGAGCAATGAACGCCAGATATTTGTGGATGTAGCCCAGGGGGTGAACCATGATAAAACCTTGTGTTTATGTGTGGAATATTTCTCTTATTTCTTCCATTTATTTAGTTATGTTGAATGGATAAATATGTTAGTAGTAAAATGCAGTGCACAATAGATATTTGCTGCAGAATGAATCTTAAATTAATGAAATAGTTACATAGTGTTAGATCTAGTTATAATGTTGTGTTAGAATGATAGATCTGATATATTTAAGGTAGAAATAATGTATGGAATCCCCACAACAACCTCCCTTCCACGATTTCATACATTTGGGTTTTACATTCACCCATAATCCATCTCGAGTGAGACTTCATTATGCACTCTGTGCGCAGTGTTTCCTTCTGGTATCTAGAAGGGTCGATGGTTTGCAGGGTTTTGTTGGAAAACTAAAGTAGAACCTGGGTCAACCCAAACATCCAACAAATGGTTTCATTTTCGGCTGGAACCTAGAAGAATATATTGGAGGGGACTTGTTGAGAAGAATAGTGAAGAGAATGAAGTATTATAAGAGGATGTTCATGCCATGGAATTCGACTAAATAGGATATTGAATGATGGTTGGAAACAAAAAAACTCGAGTTTGCACAGAAGGACAATAGAAACCCTAAGTATACACTGCGCCGGTGTTTGGAAAGGTATGTATTTACTGATCTTCATGAGGATTTTTTCTGTTATTTTCCAGAACTTCTACAGAAGTGGATACTGATATTGAATGATACTTACCCTACTAATTGGATAATACCAGTAGAATGGACTACTAAGAATATTGAGTGAATACAAAAATTTAATAACAAATTCACATGCGCAGTGGATTTCTAACTAGACAACATTATTGCAGGCTTTATTACTGAGTTTGCAGTCAATACTGCAAAGTCATACACTACTGTAGAGAAGGATTTTTTGAAGGGGCCAAGAGGAAGGTACATTAGATAAATGTACACGTCAATCAATATTTTAATGCATGATAAAGGAGTGATGACAATGGAGTCACACAACTAAATCACTCTACGCGCATCAGGAAACTGGGGGAAACACTATGGAAGATTGGATATATGGAGAAGGACTTGGATAGAGGTCAGAAGAAGGAAGCAATGGACCCCATTATGATGGATGAATATCAGATTAAGGAAATATTGGACAGAGCAGGAATGACACACAACAAAACACCCTACTAGTTTAATATCAATAGTAAAAAGAGGGCAATAGCTGAGCGAGAGGGCTTGGACAGGGATGAGGAAGAGGTATATGATCTCCATGCAACGACGCAAATTGAGGAAATCTTGCGTGCCACATATGATAGAAAAACCATAGGTCAAGGGTCTGGCACAGAAGAAGGCTCTCCATTCCATATCAGAATTAGTGTTGAAACCACAATCCCATGTGCGACTAAGACATATGAAGAGAAAGGACCAGATATACAACCAACAATTAGTAGCAGAAGTGTTTTAGTGGGACAAGGGTCTAGTGGAAATTCAAGTAGAAGTACGAGTTCAACTAGAAATAATCAAATATCTACACCGCACGGAGGTGGTAATAGAAAATTTACAATGGCATGAGCAGATCCAACCATTCGGTTTCTAGAATTTCATGGAGAAGGGTTAGAGGACCCAAAGAAACATTTATTTATCTATGAAAATATTTGGGAAGCTAAACAGATCATAGATGAAGATACAAAATTTGCGCAGCTTGTAATCACATTCATAGATCGTGCATTGGACTGGTATATGTGCCTCGCAGTAAACAACCCACAAGGAGCACCTACAACCATCACAAATGTAAAGAAGGCACTAATCAATGAATTCCAATGACTAAGTTCAGAGGATCAATACATGAATGAGATGATAGAAATCAAACAGAATCCAAGAGATTCATTTTGGGAAATCAATCAGAAGTTCAATCGATTGAAAGGTAAGTTGAAATACCCCATCACAGATATGCAACATAGGCATCTAATCATTAATTCATTATTTCCACATCTTAAAAATACATTGAGGCAACAAAAGTTCCAAACTCGAGCTGAGGCTCTGCAAGCATCCTTGCAATTGGAAGAAAATCAGTATAAACATATAGATCCATCTGTAGAAGAGATGAGAGCGGATCTTGAGAATCTGACATTTTAGTTGAATCAGAACAAAGGCAAGGAAAAGAGGGAAATTGTCTAGTGTACATTCTATAGAATAGAAGAACACCACAAAAATGAGTGACCAACATTTGTATAGTACTTGGAAGCGAAATTTCCAAATACCTTACCCATAGGAGGACCATGGTGTGAAATATGTAGAACACATGGGCATTATCCCTATCATTGTCCCATGATGCAAAAGTACCAAACAATGCCTAAGAGTACATTTTGCAATTTCAACAAGTTTGTAGGACATGAAGAAAAGGATTGTTGAAATTTGGAAATGATGAAGGAAAGGACCTCAGATTATTATAGGATGCAGGTTGAACCAATGACAGGTCCACCTACGCAACAATATAATAACGCGCAACAATTTACAGTGCCATCGTAGTATAATAATGTGCAACAATATAATCAAGTACCATAGTATAATACACTGTGCACATATAATCAATGAAATCAAGGAGGATTCAGAGGAGGAGGTCGTGGAAGAGGAGGACTTGAAGAGGTAGAGGCCCAGTAACCTGTCACAACTGTCAGCAACCTGGACACTATGCAAGGTATTTTCCACTGCCACCAACAACATGCATGTATTGTCGCGCAAAAGATCATGATACAAAAGACTGTCCTACACTTATGACAAGGATACAGGAAAAAAGGAACCAAAATAATGAGAATGTTCAATGGATTGTTATAGAAATTAGAGAAGATGATGGAAAGAAGATCAATATAGTGACTCGGGGAGGAACCAATACAAGAATAGATGCAACAAAACAAGATTAGAGCCAACACTAGTGGGTCAAAAAGAATACAACAACTCAACAACATTTTGATGCGTGCAAGGAGAAAGAGACATTCAAGGAGGCCAAACAATAAATTTTGAAGGAGAATATTGCTTCTACTTCAAATGCACAGCCAGGTTATGATGGACCAGTATATGATATGCCTCATCTATTTGATGATACTAGTAGAGATCAATCTTCAGAACAAGTAAGTAATCTAAGAAAATTTCTGGTGTCTTTCTTGAAGTTATTGAATGATAAAACATCTCTACAAGTATTACAAAGTCTTTTAGAAAAATGAAATTCTCGAGAAGAGATAAAACTGGAACAAAAGAAGTCAATCATATCCATAGGAAGACAAGAACAAATAGGGAGTTCAGACTGAATGAAAATATTGGAGACTTTAATATGGGTGATGCTATCACATGCTAATTTGTATTAATTTTTCCAAAGCATCTTGTCCTTGTGCTATCTTTCCACTCATATTTTAAAACGTTTTCTCCAGCTGCGTCAAGTTCCCATCACCTAAATCCTTCACTCGACTAATCATCCAAATAGTCATTTCCCCCATGTTAAGACCTAAGTCTGCACCCTTGCCCCTTCTCTCTCTTTTCTGCATACCTTCCTAGAAATCTTTCCTCTTAAAGTCGATCAAGTCAATTTCCCATTTGTTCAATGACTTGGTTTTCCTTATTGTCTTGCCTGATTGATTCTTTGCACAGAGTTTTTATGTTTTTCTTGAAGGGTAAACACATATCGTGATTTGGTTCGAATTACTTGTCATCTTGTTTTCCATTAATTGAGCTTATGACGGGTCAATCACGTATGTTGTATGCACAGGGAACAACCATGAGAAAAAACACAACATTCATAGCAGTCCATTTCGAGCTTGAAATACAAGAAAACAGACAGGTTCAATTTTCAACAGTGGAGATCCCATGTACAATTCATATTAAAGGATCTCGCACATTCGTAGTTTCAAAGTCGCGCAAGGCTTAACAACCAAACAGAAGCGCCGAAGTGTCGAAATGACGTCAAGTCGCCACGTCACTCTGGGCCCATACCACTTCGGCAGTTTTCAATTCAGAGAAAACATAAACTCCCGAGAGAAAACATAAACTCCCGAACACCAAAGCGTCGAAGTGTCTAAATGATGTCAAGCCACCACGTCACTCTAGGCCCATACCACTTTGATAGTTTTCAATTCATAGAAAACATAAATTCTCGAACGTCGAAGCGTCGAACTGTCGAAATTACGTCAAGTCGCCACGTCACTCTGGGCCCGTACTACTCCGAGAGAAATTCATGCTTCACAATCCAAAACTCCTGAAGCCTGAAGTTCCAAAGCGGGTGGAAACCATCAGTTGAGACACAAGGAACACTCATCAATCATGACATGTGGCACTCATTTATGGTCATTTGGTTGCGTCACTCACCCATTTCCACACAACACATGTCACCCTTCTTTCCATGACACGTCAGCACAATGAAGTCAGGTCACCACGTCAGATTCAAGAGATCGTCCTCGGGGAGGTATTCCTACTCATCATTCAAAGCTCTCAAACACTAAATTGGCAGCATCTCTAAACATGTTCAAAAGGATTCTAGAGTTGGCGGACAGATAAACTTTAGCATGGCGCTAAAATAGCAGGGTTACCTAGATCGCAGATTGCAACAAGATCAACGGTCGAGAACAATTGCGGGGGGTGAAGTTGTGTGGGGTTTAATTTTGAAGAGCGGTCCCGCAATTTAAACCGTGGTTTTCTCTCTTGAGTATGTGGTGCCACCAAGTGCATTGTAGAACCAAAAGTGGGTTGCCTCAAACCACTTTCTCGTGCCCCCACAAAAAAGAAAATTAGTCGATCGAGTCTGAAGTATCGTGCATCATGAGTTCTCGAGATCAACAACCGAGAGCGATTGCGGGGCCCAAAGTTGCATGGTTTTTAATTTTGAAGGGTGGTCCCGCAATTTAAACCACGGTTTTCCCTCGGGGGTACTTGGCATCACCAGGTGCATTGCGGGACGAAAGGCGGGCTACCTCAAAACCACTTCCTCGCACCCCCACAAAATAGAAAAGTAAAAAGGGAATTTTAGTCATTTATTTTATTGGATTATTATTTGAACGTTGGACCATTATAACCTTGGTGCAACCACCGTCTTCCACCTGCATCTCAACAGTACACCAAATGCACACCATTTTTTCTCATTTCCAGGTATGTTTCATCACAACCATGGATCCCATCATAACCTTAGAAGTAGAACAAGTGGTGAAGAAAGAGACCGAAACGCTAGAGGAGCCAAAATCCGGGTCTTGAAACGTTTTATTTCTTATCATTGTAATCGGTTTTAGAATCGAAACGTTTCTTTCTTATTTTTGTAATCGGTTTCAAACCGAAGAAACTCAGATTGTATAAATATTAGGAGTTTCGAATGTATTAGAAGTTGGCATAAGTGCAAGGGCACGATTTTAGCTATTTTGAACTTGAATGTAATTTTCTTAAGTTGAATAGAATACACATGAAGAAGTCTTGAAGTTTCCATGAAAAGATTCTAATGGTGGTGGTATGAGTTTTGTCTTCTCTCTTTGTATGTATTTCATGTATTTATGATTTCATTTACACTGTCTTCTGTTTAAATTGGATAGTTAAAGGCCCATAATTCATCTTTTGATGCTCTCAGCTTAAGAAATTTAAACTATGTTATGTTCTTCCTAACTAAGTCACAATTCATTTATTTAATGCTCTGATACAGTTATATGTTTTTTCTTTTTTATTACACTCTGCAAATTTACAATTTATAACTTAGATTTATCACCTCATTTAGCCTTTATCCTCTGGCGAGTTCTACCGACTAGTCAATGCTTCCATTCATTTCAGAAGTTTGACTCCATAGCCCTAGGTGTCCCTCCCCTTCCTTGCCAACAAAATTATAAAAAAACCTTCAAAGCAACAAAACCTAGCCAGTGATTTGTTAAATAAAACTCATCTATTAAAGACCAAGTGATAGGAGAGAGCCCTCTCTGAGCTGAGCTGGCTAGTACCCAACTCTAAAGTGGTTTGTAGGTTTTCTCTGTCGTTTGTTTTATCAGTCGAACAAATTTATAGAGTGCTAACATTTTGGCACCGTTTCCAGGGAGAGAAGGTGAAATCTTCCCTGGGATAAACGACAAAGTTCATATCTGAGTACTAATTGTGAAAAGTATTCAAACACAGAAAGGTTGTACATCATTCTCCTGGAGACTCCATTTTCAAGAATCTAGAATTCAAAATTTTCATGGCGACTCCACTGTCCAAAGACTCAGTAGCCTAAATATTTTATTGATGACTCCACTGCTTCAAGATGGATCACATATCTGCAAGGTATGTGTTAGCACTAGAAGTCACCTATGGATTGCGGCAGAGGTAAGCCCAGTACCCATCAAAGATTTTGGTGGATGTTGGGTTTATATGGATGGAGGTCAATGGACAAAACTCAGAATCTTAATGACATTCAACACATAACTGAACAGGAAATGTACATGGAAGTGAGGGCCACAACTAAATTTAGTCAATGAATTGATTTTAAGTGTGAGCATAGGGAAGACTTAGTAAGAAAGGTGGAAAAGGCTGCTATGAGCATCAGGCCTTCATGCAGCGTAGAGAAGAAAAACTCAGACTCAAGATCACTCTTAATCTCAAGTTTCAGACACTGAAATGTGTCCAAACAACACAGTCACAACAATACAATGATCAAACCTACATCACGATGTTGTTGCAGCAACTTGACTGTATCCTCCATGCCAGATCCATGCATTGTAAGAGGGAAAAAGATCACAAGGAAGCTAACTAAAACAGGTCACGATACCGCTGTAATCAAACCTACATTACAACAACATAACAACCCTCGACTGGATCCTCCATGCCCAAGTGTTTTAACATAGTTTTTACAAAGATATGAAAATAGGTTGACTTATATTAATCTGAAAGTCTCAAATCGATTACATAACCAGAGAACAGCTCTGGCATCACAAGCATTGCAAGATGGGAGCTCTTCTCAACCATTTGACGACCCTATCAAAATATCAAAAATACTTATTTATACTCAGAAAAGTCCCCGACTATCAGGAGAGTGATCTAATCACTACATTCAAAACTTTGTGTCTGAGAATTTATCTGCCACACTGTGCATGCATTCTTCTGTCAGACATGAGCTCAGATCAGTATGGGCTTTGCAGGAAAATTTTCCCATAGGGGTACCAGGGGTTGACGGTTCAGTCCCCACGGCTGGGTCCTCCATACTTCTAATTACTTAGTGAGTCAAGGTTTCAACCACCCAACCTGCCTTCCATTAACTCCTTTCAATTACTTCTCCTTCTCGGGATCGCAACAAGGCTAAATGCCCAAGGGTTTTTGTGCGTTACTGGCGGACTTGTTAAGCTCACCTGACAATATTGAAACCGTGACAGTTTCACTCTGTAACGAAAGCAGGCACTTTCGTCCTTTGGCACAAACCTTGCGAATTTGTCACCCTTATCATCATGTGACCTCGGGCTGCGACCATGGGCCCAACTTCTGAGCCTTTTGGGACTTCGCATTTTGCAAAGTTGGAAGTTAGCTTACCTCCCTTATTCCGATTCTCGATTCTCCGACTCGGCTAGATTGACGGTCCACAACCCTCTGCGATTAATGGTTCAAATCAACTCGTGATTTCTCACTTTGCGAGTCCTCATGACTCTGCCCTTTGACTTTTTCCCCTCCGTGAGTTGGAAAAATACCAATTTGCTGCCACCTGTCCTACTGGATGGATGAGCCCTGCTGATTTTGGGTTTCAGGAGTTCAAACCTTTTAATGAACAACTTTAACAACATTCTGAACTCCCGACTCCCACGCTAATTTTCCACCATTGATTTCGCCTCATGATATCTACAGCCCAGATTTAATCTTTGTTCTGGTGCTAGACTTCGTGCAACCCTTGACCTTCTGAAAGAAAGCATGCTGTCGATTGATTCTCCTTATGGATTTTTGTCATCGCACGACTGAGCCCGCCTGTTTGTATTTTAAGCCCGAAATGAGTTGTTCTGCATGTTGCAATCAGACGCTTCATGTGCAGGTCGCGGACCTAGATATCCTGCTACCCTTGACAACCATATGTGATAACATTTGGCTCCATAGGGTATGGCATGCTCCCTGCGAGCTGCCAAGAAAAGGTAGTTCCAGTCGCCTTAAGTATTGGGCTATGGATTCGAGCTCAAAACATCCCACTGAAAAATACAAGCCGATAAGTAAAAATGAAAATAAACACACATGCTCCAAGGAGCTTATTTACATACAATCCTAAATTAATTGATTTTACATAGTGCTAGGTGAAATAAAACTTCCACCATATCCATTCAAGTAACTTCCTAACCGGAATCCCTTTTATTTTGCTAGTGATTGATAACAAAGAACGCAAACGTGACAGCAGAATGGTTACATTCTTCATATTTCCTCCTAATGATGAGGCCAGGATAAAGCTGGGCGGCTTCAAAACATGAAGGAAATACAACTCCATGAATTCCTTCACAGGCTCATAGGACAAGCGGCAGACTCTAGAAAATTTATAATGATTTTCCTTAATGAATAGAGGATAAGGATTTGTTGTATGCTCTTGGAAATCTTGCATATCCATCTCGAAATCTGATTCAGAGTTGTCATATACAGGCTGACATCTCCTCTGGTCAGCAAACTGCGATGTGGGGCTCTGTTGCTCTTCATACGAATAATCATCAAAGCTAGGGACATCAGGCACCTCGGGAACAGAATGCAAGGCCTTTACAACTATGAAATCTTCATTATCATTCTCAGTAGGGCTTCCAAGAACATCCGCCTCAAGGACTGAAAAATACTCTGTGCTTTCTTCAGATTCCAACCTTTCTAGTTTGGCAGAGAGAGATTTTACCAGTTTCATTACTTCACCCAAAGCATATTCATCTTCCTCATGGTCCTCATCCTCACAACCTTCATTAGACACAGCTATATCTTGATCATGGCCTTCACATTCCTCACAACAATTATGATAGATTAACTCAGAGGAATAATACCTTTGACAATGTTTATTAAAGGATGCATGAAACTGTTTTAGGGGGGAGATTCTAGTAGGGGGAAAGGATCGATACCACTCACGGGCATCCTCGTCCAATGAGAACATGAAGTACATCTTCATTAAAACATCCTCATGATGTATCTCCCAATGATGCATGAGTTCATGAAACTCGTGGAGAGGCCGAGGGGTTGTCCTCTTTCCGCTCTCTAAATATGGGAAAATAATCACCCCATTCATCCATAGTAGGGACAACATTAGGAAAACCAGAAACAACCGAAAAATCAAAAAGGGAAAACCTTTGAGCCAGGATTTTTTCCATTTTGAACTAGTGGAGTTGTCAATCGATTCTTTAATCATAGAGTCGTCGGGTGAAAGATATGCAACATGAGTGTGTTTGGTCTTTGTTCACTATCAAAGACCAGATCTAATCGTTGTGTTCTCCCAGGGGGATACTAGGTGTAGCCAGAAGCAGTCACACTGAAACAGCGGAGCCAAGACAGTGGAGTCACCACAATGGAGTCGCCATAGTGGAGTCTCCAGGTGCAAGCACAATCTTCAAAGGTTCTGATTTCTGATGCACATTCAGAATCAAAAGTTCATTGTCATTCTACCCAGGGAAAATATTCAATTCATCCCCAGCAACGGCACCATGAATGTTAGCACTAGAAGTCACCTATGGATTGCGATAGAGGTAAGCCCAGTACCCATCAAATTTTTTGGTGGATGTTGGTTTTATATGGATGGAGGTCAATGGACAAAACTCAGAATCTGAATGACGTTCAACACAAAAATAGACAGGAATGTATAGGGAAGTGAGGGTCACAACCAACTTCAGTCACTGAACTGAGTTTAAGTGTGAGCAGAGGGAAGACTTAGTAAGAAAGGTGGACAAGGCTGCTATGAGAATCAGGCCTTCAAGCAGCTTGGAGAAGAAAAACTCAGACTCAAGATCACTCTTAAGATCAAGTTTCAGACACTGAAATGTGTCCAAACAACATAGTCACAACAACATAATGATCAAACCTACATCACCATGATGTTGCAACAACTCGATTGGATCCTCCATGCCCGAGCCATTCAGTGTAAGAGGGAAAAAGATCACAAGGAAGCTAACTAAAACTGGTCACGATACTGCTACAATCAAACCTACATTACAACAACATAACAACCCTCGACTGGATCCTCCATGCCCGAGTGTTTTAGAACAATTTGTACAAAGAGATGAAAATAGGTTGACTTCTATTAATTTGAAAGTCTCAAATCGATTACATAACCAGAGAACAACTCTGGCATCACAAGAATTACAAGATGGGATCTTTGCTCAACCATTTGATGACCCTATAAAAATATCAAAACTACTTATTTATACTCAGAACAGTCCCCGACTACCAAGAGAGTGATCTGATCACTACATTCAAAACTTTGCGTCTGAGCAGTTTTATGTCAGGTTGTGCATGCATTCTTCTATCAGACTCGAGCTCATATCAGTATGGGCTTTGCAGGAAAATATTCCCACAGGGGTACCACGGGCTAATTTTTCAAACCCCATGGTCAGTTCCTCCATACTTCTAATTACTAAGTGAGTCAAGGTTTCAACCACCCGGCCTGCCTTCCATTAACTGCTTTCAGTTACTAGTCCTTCTCAGGATCGCAACAAGGCTAAATGCCCAGGGGATGTTGTGTGTTGTTGGCGAACTTGTTAAGTTCACCCAACGATCTTGAAACCGTGATGGTTTCACTCTGTAACGAAAGTGGGCGCTTTCATCCTTTGGCGCAAACCTTGCAAATTTTTCACCCTTATCGGCATGCAACCCTAGGCTGTGACCATGGGCCCAACTTCCGAGTGTTTTGGGACTTCGTGTTTTGCAAAGTTGGAAATTAGCTTACCTCCCTTCTTCCGATTGTCGATTCTCTGAATCACCCAGATCGACGGTCCATGACCCTCTGCAATTAACGGTTCAAATCAAATCACGAGTTCACACTTCGCGAGTCCTCACGACTCTCCCCTTTGACTTTTTCCCCTCCGTGAGTCGGAGAAATATTGATCTGTTGCCACCTGTCCTGCTGGATGGACGACTCGTGCTGATTTCGGGTTTGGGGAGTTTGGACCTTTTTATGAACAACTTTAACAACATTCTAAACTCCCGATTCCCATGCTAATTTTTCACCGTTGATTTCTCCTCATGAGATCTACGGCCTAGATTTAATATTTTCTCCGGTGCTAGACTTCGTGGAACCCTTGACCTTCCGAAAGAAAGCATGTCACTGATTGATTCACCTTATGGATTTCCTTCATTGCACGACTAAGCCCGCCTGTTTGTATTTTAAGCCTGAAATGAGTTGTTTTTCATGTTATGCTCAGATGCTTTCTATGCAAGCCACGGACCTGGATACCCTGCTGCCCTTCAAAACTATATGTGATAACAGTATGCACAAATGAATTGCTCTCATATTCCTGGCTTTCCAAATTGTATTCCACAGATAGATTGGAAAACTTATTTTCCTAAATTTAAAGATGGGAAAGGAAATGATGCTACCTTGCACTTGATTAGATTTCACATGCACATATGTAAGATGGGTGTTGAATTTCATGAGGAATGTTTGATGAAAATATTTATGGCTACTCTAGAGGCAGCTTATAATCTCTTAAGGATTTCCACATGACGTTATTTAAGTATTATGGAGAATCTAATCCTTCATTCTTGGCTACTCTAGAGGCATCTTATAATCTCTCAAGGATTTCCACATAATGTTATTTAAGTATTATGGAGAATCTAATCCTTCATTCTTGTCGTTTGAAGATTGTTGTGAATTTTGTGAACATTTCATTAAGTACCTTGAAAATGTTTTTGGTAATGAAGGGTATATGAATGATGAAATCATAGAATCCATTTATGAATATTCATCCCAACAACAAATAGTATCCCCTCCTTTGGATGAAGATGAAACTGATCAAGAAATTGTTGCTAAAAGTCATTTTCCTTTTCCTGAACTTGATGAAGATATTCAACAAGATTCCCATCAAGACAAAGTGCTTCAAAGTTCTTTCTTACCCTGTGAATGATGTGGTTGTTCAAATTCTAAGTGTCTTAGACATGGAGGAGGGTTCTAAAACTACATCTATGGAGAGTTCAAGAAGTGAACAAACAAATGACATAGAGTTTCAGGAAAGCAACAAAACAATGTATGCTACTTTTCAATTAGAAATACAAAAAGATAATGAAGAGGCAGTTGTTTTATTTGATTCCTTTGAAAATCATGGTTTTGAAAATGCATCCATGGGAACTCTAGATTGTGAAATATTTCATGTTGTTATATTTTCACATTGGCAAGAAGATTATGAGCAGAAACTTATTTCCCTTCAT
>SNQJ01S0203925.1:0-15515 GCA_010110895.2 Picea sitchensis
ATATGTTTGTAATGAAAACAACTACGCCATGCTTTTTCCTTAACATAATGTTTGTAATGAGCGGTGAGACCATTGTGAGGGA
Organism: Picea sitchensis; assembly: GCA_010110895.2. Lineage (NCBI taxonomy): Eukaryota > Viridiplantae > Streptophyta > Pinopsida > Pinales > Pinaceae > Picea > Picea sitchensis. The sequence continues at coordinate 83 of SNQJ01S0203925.1, forward strand.
GTCGTGAGGTTTGGAGTAGGCCACGTGGCCCTTGAGTAGGTTGTATGGGATAGAGGAGGGCCATGGGCCCCTTATTGTTGAGCAGAAAGGGTTTGAGAGGGCCGTAGGCCCATCTGGTTGAAGCCGTGGGGTTTGGCGAGGACCATGAGTCCATTTGCCAAGTCGTTAGGATAAGAAGGAAGGTCGTGGGGCCTCTTGCAGATTTGTGGAGGCTTTGGAGGAGCGCCGCAGCCCTATTCTGTGCATTTGGAGGATTGAAGGAGGCTTGGGGATCTTGGAGCAGCTCAAAAACACTTGTTGGGGAGACAGTGGCATTATCCAGGTTTTGTTTGAGTTTTGCGGTATTTTTGTTGATGTATTACAACTGTTGTAGCAGCCAATAGTTGTTTATTCTTGTTGTGTATCAGATTCCATGCATAATAAAATGCCAAAGTTGTCTCTTTAGTCTTATGTGTAATTCGATGGTATGCAATATATTTGATGAAATGCCCATCAGAAAAATACATGCAAACTGTTTGTAGAAAGCACTCAATCAGCATAATAACATATGTAATGCAAAAAATTTGACAAAGGCATACGACAAGAACAATAAAATTGACATCAAACACAATATCCGATGTCCTTCATCTCAAACTCTGATGCAAGGCCTTGCTTTCAATCAACTATGAGATGCTCTGCTCCCATGATAAACAAATCATCCACATACAGTATGAGAATGAGTGTATCCTCACCTCGTATAATATAGTAGAGGTTAGGATTTGCCTCACTCTTCTCAAACTCCATCTGAAGCAATTAAGCATCTATCCTCGAATACCAAGCTCTTGGATCTTGCTTCAGACCATAAAGTGCCTTTCTCAGAAGACACACATGGGACTCTCTCCCCAACACCTCAAACCCTTGTGGTTGTTCTATGTACACCTCCTCCTCTATAAAGCCATTCAGAAAAGCAATCTTTACATCCATTTGATGTATCCTCCAACCCATCTCTGCTGCAATGTCAATAATTCTATGGATATAAGTGTATTTCGCAACTGGGGCGAACGTCTCATCATAGTCGGCTCCCTCTATTTGAGAGAATCCTCTCACCACAGATCGGGCCTTGTGTTTCTCTATGTTGCCATATACAGCATACTTGGTCTTATACAACCACCTGGAAGTCACAACTGACTTCCCCTTAGGCCTCGACACCACTTCTCACACATCATTGCACATGATGGAGTCCTACTCCTCCTGCATGGCCTCTTGCCAAACATGCTGGTCAAATGCATGCGCAAATGTCGTGGGCTTTGCATCTGTGATGTTTGTCACCATAGCCAATTAAGATCCAAGTCTCTCTGGTGCTCTACTCTCTCTCATCAACCGCTTGGGCTCTCCCACATACTTATTGGCTTCCTTTAGGGTCTCCTAAAACCATCTTGGTTTCTTCTTCCCTAGAGTAATCAATGGAGAAGTAATCACAAAGTTCAAACAACAAGATGAAGAGCACCTGCCAATTGAATATGCAACTCTATTGGGTTGAAGTCTCTCTGACGCTCTACTCTCTCTCATCAACCACTTGCCTCTCTACATACTATTGATGTCCAAGCTATTATCTCCATCAACACCAATCCAGAAGATCAAGTTCCGATATAAATGTTTTGTCTCCCACTAATTCATGCTCGCTATCCCTCCTTATTGAGATTTCATTATATATATAATTCCTAACTTAAGATACAATAAAATATTTCGTATGTTTCAACTTTTGTTTTATCTAAATCCTATTACACTTTTTATGTTTCAAATATTTCAATCTAGGACAGTCCTTTGCATCATGTGTATCATGACCATATATAACACCACATTTCTCTGGCAATGTTGAAATACACTCATCTATTGTGTCCCCAAGCCCACATGTGACAAAACTTGAATGATTTCCTTCCCATGGGAAGGGTAAAATATAAGAATTATTGTTCTGGGCTTGTCCTCATAAGACATTTGGATCATGTTTTAATTCTAGATACTAGTGCATTCCCTTGAAATATTTTTTAAGCATTTTTGGTTCTTTTTATTGTTTAGGTATAGTCCTTAGTTCTTTGGGTTATGTATATTGTCATTCATGAATGTTCATTGGTGTCGTATGTTCAAAAAAGGTTGAACTTGTTCAAGTTTCTTGGATTCTTATCACTATTTTATTTATTCATATTATCTTGTTATTTTCCTTCCTAACCATTTTTAGGTTCATGGCACTTAGCTTCAAATAGCTTGTTATGGGTGCATTTCTCCTTATTTTATTCCTTATATTGTGTTAATGGCTTTTTCCATCTTATATCTTGAGGGCTATATCAAGGGATTCTTGATATGACTTAGGCTGGGTTTTTTGAATGTGTGATTGGATGGTATGCCAAAGACCTAGGATGAACAAATTGATTTCCATGAGCTCTGAGAATTGATACTGGCCCCCTTCTCCATAATATTTAGATGAAGGGCAACTCCAACTTTCATAATAGTAGTTAGTAAATTGAAAACTCAATTGAATTGAACCTGTGATCTATGGCTTCCCCATTGACAACACGACTAAAAAAATCCCCAGTTCTCACCAATGAATCCAACCACTTTGAGATTTTAAATCGAATGACATTAGATTGGGCTTTTAATCCACTTATGTGCATAGTCATGATTATTTAATGCAATCTCCTCAAGGGATGCTTCCCACATTCATGGATGACATCTTTGTAAACCCGTTAACATAGACTAATGCTCAACAACATTTGCAACAAGGAGTTGAGGTAACCCATTGGTCCCCACACACACATTGTGAAGGAATCCATTGGATGCTTCTCCTCTACATTCATGGTTGACATTCCTTGTAAACTTAGGAAAACTCATAGGAAAACCAACCTGAGGTTTCCCCACATTCATGATTGACATTCCTTGTAAACCCATTAATATAGACTAATGCGCCTCACCTAGGGGATCTGAATTGGGCACCTTTTGGGATAAAACTAACTGAATGCTCAATGACATTACAGGACAATAGATTTAGCTATCCTTTTGTGATATATATATATATATATATATATATATCCAAGGAAAATCTCTTCAAGATCCCTTCTCCATAATATTTAGATGAAGGACAAATCCAACCATAATAGTAGTTAGTAATCTTGAAAACTCAATTGAATTTGAACCTATGATCTATGGCTTTCCCATTGACAACACGACTAAAAAAATCCCTGGTTCTCACCAATGAATCCAACCTCTTTGATATTTTAAATTGAATGACATTGGATTGGGATTTAATCCACTTATGTGTGCATATCATGATTATTTAATGCAATCCCTAAGGGTTGCTTCCCCACATCCATGGTTGACATTCCTTGTAAAACCGTTAACATAGACTAATGCGACTCACCTAGGGGCATTTGAATTGCACACCTTCTGGGACAAAACTAACCAAACTACAATCGATTGAGCTTGGAAGATTATATATATATATATATATATATATATACAATGAAAATCCCTAAGATCCTTTTCTCTTCCATAATATTTGGATGAAGTTGACAACTGACTTACCAACCCTATTAGTAGTTAGTAATTCGAAAACTCAATTGAATTTGAACGCGGTGACCTATGACCTCCCCATTCACAACATGACTAAAAAAATCCTTAGTCTTGATGAATGGATCCAATCCCTTTGGGATTTTAAATTTGAAGGACATATCGATTGTGCTTTAATCCACTTGTGTGTGCATAGGTCATAAAATCATTTAATACAATCTCTTTGAGTGTCCACATGTTTGACCACTGATGTTTGACAACTGCCTTAAGGTGACATCAAAGCTTTAGGGAATCCCTCATAGAAATTGAAACTTGCCCGTGATAAGAACGCCAAAGTTCTCACTACAATGAATCGACCCAGCTTTTTTTAATTTTGATTTTAGTTAAGGATTATTATTTCTTCTGGCCTTAAGAATATTACAAGGAGAACTTCACAAACTTCTCCATTTTTTGTCGAACAAAGGAAAACCATATTAAAAAAAACATTAGTACTATTTTCCACAACTCAGGGGATTTTTTGAAACCATCATTTGATCTCAGATCAATCTATTTACAAGAAAATCCCTTCATGTTGACCCTAATATTTAAGCGCACTGTAAGGAAACAAGAAGGGAAGACAAGGCCTTAGATCAAATGAAATGCACGCAGTAGGAATTGAATAGGAGACCGGATTAAAAAATTGTCAGAGAAAAACCCTTGAAAACAAGGTACAGTAAGATCGGTAAGATTAATCTGATGAAAGGAGTGGCATGTCTATTGGTAGGGTTGTTGTTGGGGGTGCTACGTTACACAATGGGCCTTTCATTCATAGTGAACGAGCAAGAGTGCGTCTATGAGAATGTCAAATACAAAGGAGATAACATCTCTAGCAATTTCATCGTTGTTGATCACGACATCTTCTCAGCCTCCGATCACCCTGGAATTGATTTAACGATGAGTTGTTTTCCTAAACTTCTTTGCACCCAATGTGATCTGAACCTCCTAATTCGCAGACATCGGCTCTCCTTATAGCCATAGGGTTTATAGGATTCGAAGTCCTCACCACTTCATCGCGACTACCGATCCGGGTAAGCTGGTATTATTCCAATTTGTTTTCCGAGAAAGACGGTATGAATTAATTTACCGCGCCCCAAAAGGTCCCTCAGCTCAAAAAATGAAATTCCTTTGATTCTCAGTCAATCTTGGAAGGGATAGATTTGTGCCCTTGGGTTTTAACATTTATAATTAAAACTTTGAAACCTAACATCGAAAGATATGGTCATAAAAAATGTTGTTTTCTTGGCGCTTTAAAAGAAAAAAACATTTGAAACACCGTAGGGCTCTGTTGGTCAGATTCAGAATTATATTACTTTTGAGTTTTAGGAGTAGGCTCATTTCCGAGACAACATGTGGACATTGGACAACTATTAGAGAGAATGGCTAAGTGGATAAGGTAACCTCTTTCTTCACCCTATTACAGTCACCAATAGGTTCAAGCAACAACGACCTTTCAGAGTTCAAATTTGCATAGCCTTGCCTCAAATCCATATATAAAATTATTAGTAAAGCTACCTAGAAAAATGAACCTAGTGCATTGTTTTCTTGATTGTTCTTTCAGAAGGACGAAAGAACCATTCAAATAGTTCCTTGTATAATGGAATTTTTATTGGAGTGTCATGTCCATTATATATTGTGTCTTATTCTAAAGAACTTAACATACCTAGTCTACATGCCTAGATTACAAGAGATGCATTATTGACTTAATTTTGTCTTTTTTTTGTTTTATATTACCCTAAGTTGCATGGAGTATTGCGTATGGGGATGTCTCCAAAGATGTGTGGGGACCTCCTAAAATAGGGTGTGTGTCTACACACACACACGGTGTGTGTGTGTGATGCGTATATAAATATAAATTTGAATAATATTTCTAAACATATTGGTGTACAGATTGATATAGCTTTTTGACCTTTTAATGAGAGTGATTCTCAAGGTAAGATTGGATCCAGCTTGGTTTGTTGAGATTCTCTTTGTGGAATATGATTTTCACAACTTATCGAGAAAACACCAGGATGTTATTCTAGTATGATCTTGCCTTTATTTTTCAAATCTTTTTGCTCTACTTTTTGGAGCCTCCCATATGATATATTATATTGGGGTAGATGTCCCATACATCCAATACCAGCAGACATGGTACATGGATGTTCCGGTATTCATCCCTCTATGTGTTGGGGACATGTTCCTCTACAACTTAGATATCACATTATGATTATTGTGACTTTTTAAATTTCCCCTCTAGATGAAGTAAGTCAATGATGGTTTCCTTAAATTTATGTTGCTCCTCGAAAATGAAACTCATGTCTTAAGTGTATCCTCAAGAGTATCAATTGCATCCTTAGATTCAGTTCAAACATTTGGAAGCAATCCTCATTGACTAGAATGAAAAATTGCAAATTATCCATTTTCTAGTAGGTTCCAGAGTGACAACTAACTTGTGTATTTTACATTTTTGTTAACTGTTATTTTTCTTTCATAAGCAAAATGAAACCAAAATACTAATTTGCATGATATTTCCAAATTTTTGGGGGCTTATGCAGCTCAGTTGCAGTTTCTATACTAATTACCATTCATACTCTTCACATACATATCTAGATTCTAAATAACTGGCTGTTATATATCCATTTTTCTTGAAAATGAATTAGCAAATAACAAAATATCACCACAAATTATTTTCAAAACCGTATTAATATATCCGCCAAGTTGGTTGTTTCGCTCCATGATTACCGAGTTCATCAAGGTAGGTTTCTCTTGTTGGCACTTTGTGGCATTTGTTTGGATATGCCTTTGGGCACTGCTTCACACAGTGGAGTAATTCCTTCTACCTATTGCCTAAAAGTATGGCTGCCTTGTAAAGACTCAGAGTCAGCTCCAAATAGACTATTTGCACCATTGTCTGAAAATACCTTACAAAATTCTCTAGATGCTTCATGAATCATGACCTCTTTCCAAGTTCCGCAGATAAAAGTCAATTTTCATTGTATGAGGAATTGATATAGTGCCTTAGCCTTCAACATTGCTTCTTGAAGTCAATTATGTCCTTATACAAAGATAATCCCACCCTACCAAGGTCTATTGTGTTTGTTGATTCCCTTGAGCTTAAAAAATGTACATGTGTTCTTCCACATGTGGTGCTAGGGATATTCAATCTCAGAAATATTTTTCTCTGGGATTTCCTCTTCCACTATGGTGCTTCATCTTACTGCTTCTAAGTTCTTCTTCCTCCAATTTACTAGGCACTCCCTTTACTGCTTCTACTTTCCTCCAAGTTTCTAGGCACTCCCTTGTTAGAGTGTGTAACTTAGATAGTCTTCTATGGGCTGGAGCAGGCAGCTGCATGTACAGAAGATCAGGGTGCCTTCTGTTATAGCAGTGGTGGATCCGATCTGTAGATGATGGCACATCATTACGAAGACCAGAGGGTGCAACAATAAATTTGGTTTCCAGCTGTTAGCATGCATGTGCCGGCTTTAGATAGGGCAAGGATAGGATAAAGTTATCCTTATCCTTGTCTCTGCCTAAAGTAATAGCATGCCGGTTTTAGTCTTCAAATTTTATTTTTTAGCAATTCAACAATTTTGAGTTTGACTTTGCTTAGAGTTTTTGTGTTCAGTAGTTAGCAGTTTAGTGTTTTCATGTAGAAGATTTTCATGTTCAGAATTAATAAAAGCAGTGACAGGTTTTAACCCTACCATTTTTCTCCTCCGCATTATGCTTGGACCTCTTTCCATCTCTTTCCCTCCCCTTTATCCTACTCATTTTTTAAATAAACTCCAGAAGATTGTTTTTTATGAGTCATGAATTGAGTAATAGTCATCTCATCACATTCATCATACTGCTTGTTGTCTTTTTGATCCAAATGATCCATCATTATATCCAGGTTTGGCTGAATTGTTACAGGGATTAACTGTTAGTAAATATTTTAGAATCTAATCTATGATATGAATGTACAAAATGCCTTTGAGTCATCAGTTTTAACAAAGTGGTTGTAAATAACTGATTGATTAAATATCATGATCATTTGCCAATGGAGAAAAAAGTCTAGGTTGTCTATGATAAAGAGCAAAATGTAATAATTGATGTAATCATATGTTTGAAATTTGAACCTTGCAATCCAACTTAAAACTAGAAAGTGAATATCTTAGTAAATTTAAGACTCTCTAAGTCCTTGAAGGGTATGAGAAATTAGCTACATTCATTCTGCATTGTAGATTAAATTACAGAGTTGCCATATGGGTTGTTTGGTTTTTGTATCGCATGATGTTACGATCCCTGTAGACCATATCATCATCACGAGGAAGATGTTATGCTGTAATGGATTTTGTTCATTGTGTGTTTAACTTCATTATATGAACATATACCTGCTAGATAGGAAGAATATTCTAGATGCACCGAGGATTCATACACTTGTAGTAAAAACAATAAAGGTAAATATGATAATTAATTAGCTTTATGGTAATTAGCTTTATGGTAATGTTTTTTTTATTGTGTCAACAATCATAACTAGAAATGAATAGATTTAAGTTTTAACTAAATTCCAATTTTTTATCTTGGAGGGTTACTGGTAAAAAACTTTTCCCTCAAATGAGTAAAAGGCCACTGAATGCTGGCTATTTTTTTATAGTACCTTCTGGCAAACTTGTTGCTTTCCCTTCCATTCAATAACCATCCTGCATTTTTATTCCCAATGTTGGTATCTCTCTTTTTCCTTAACGGTAAATTTTTTGGGGATAAATTCTGTGGGATGCTTCCCATATTTGTGAGATGGCATTCCCAAGGAGCTAGCCAAATGATCAACAACATTGATGACAACTGGTTGAACTAATCCATTGGACTGTCCTAATGTTTGTATCTATGACATGTTTTGCACCTATTTTAAATAGGAAAAATAGGCATAATTATATTTGTATAATTGTATGCATGCTTGTCATGAGTTAAAAATGTCCTTGCAAGTAGAACTTCTGCTTATAGCCTTGCAAGACTTGGACCAAAGCCAAAAAAAAGTAAGAGGTATAACTTGGACATGCCAGAACCTGAGGAAAAACCCAGCACAATTAAATATCATTTTAATTAATTAGATCGGCCTCTTTTAAAAAAATTAAATATCAAACAAATATTGAAAAACCTGTATGTCTTGGAGAAATAACAGAGAACTGCCAAAAAGTTCTATTACCGGATCCATCTACCTTGGGTGATGGATCCACGGATACCTGGATCTGGTATGGATCCAGATCCGTATCCACTCCAAACTTCAAGAGTGTTTAGAAACTCCAAAAATTGGCCGCAATAATGACCCGGCTGTTGCTCATTTGCTTGCGGAGGCCCTTGGATTTCGAGTTCGTTTTCGACAATGACCGCAATCATGAATAATCAGAATGGAATCTGGAATCTATGGCAATGGGAACAAATCGATGGATGGGAGCTTATTGATTTAAGTGTCTTTAAAACTCTTGTCAGACTCTAGCCTTCGGATGAAAATGGTGAAAGGTGGAACTGAACATGGGGTCTTAACTCTTTGTAAGCACCTGTTGTTGGCTCCAATTAATGGGGGCCTTCCATTACTTTTGTCATAAAGTAGTCACAGAAAAGTAATCAGCTGGCAGTTGTTCGCCAAATTTAGTTTTGACTCAAAGCTTGACTTCTGTAATTCCATTTTCCATGCTATATAGGCAACCACTGGTCTTGTGTACCCACTGTTTTGAATTTTGATTCTCAGCGAGTGAAGCCTAATGTTGAAGCATAACAACCAATTACATATTTGTTAGAGTTATATCCATTATTAATGTTAGGTTATCTTTTTAAGTTTTATTTGATTCTCAGCGAGTGAAGCCTAATGTTGAAGCATAACAACCAATTACATATGTGTTAGAGTTATATCCATTATTAATGTTAGGTTATCTTTTTAATAATAGTAGTAGTAGTATAGATGATAGTTGTATTTAGATTTAAAGGGTACTCTAATCGGTTGGAACCTTCTTAAAAGATATATTGTTGAGAAAATTATAGTGTAATTTAGTAGTATTCCTTGAAGTTATTGGTCGCCTTGCCAATTTCAATCTTGTGAAGTTAAAAAACAAAGATGTTATGCATATCTTATTTTAATGAATATTTTAGAAATCATATGAAAGTTCAAAGGAGTAATATGAATGTGAAAAAGGATGCTATGCAATATTTGAATGAAAAGATTCTCTACAACATTTAAAAAAGATTTTTAAAACTATAAAATTAAGCCATCCCGCTATTGAAATTCATCTAGGCTGTTGATATATCTTTATGAACTTCAATTTTATATAATCAATACAATTTCAATGCACATAAAAGTATCTTCTGATATATAATTAATGTATAAATGTAATCTTAAGTAACTGGAATTATGATGTATATATGGTAACTTTATAAATGTATTAGAACAGTTATTATTTATAAGCATTATATATCAATTATTTTAAGTGACATATATGTGTTGTCCAATCATCAATATCCACTGTCAAAATTCAAGATACATGCCCGGAGTATCCCTGAAATCTGTGCCAAAAGTCCCCAAAATCTGCCTGGAACATCCCTGAAATCTGCCCTCGACTCTGTAGAGTAATCTTGGCTGATGCAAGTCTGTGAATGACCATGTTTTGCTGGAAAATCCACAACAAAAATCTTGTACATTTCATGAGCAATCAATATTTGTAACTTAAATTTCATGCTGTGCCATCAGTGCAGAGCCTAAATCCAAAATTATTCCGACGTTTTATTTAATTTAATTTATATAATTAAAATTATCCAAAATTATATAATTAAATTTTTTTATATTTAATTTGTTATTTTTAAAATTTTTAAGAATATTTATGTTATTTGTAGCTTCTGTTTCCTTGCCGTATCTAGATCCTGGTTTTTCAGTAATCTGACTGTTCTGTCCCCAGATCAGAATCTTGGTAACTAAGCCAAAAAGACATGCAGAAGAAAGCGCTTTTGCAAGTGCATTTGTTTAGTAATCTCTTTCAGGTTCACTAGTTATTGGCAGCAAGTTATATTGTTGGGTAAAACTTAACTTGAATGAGATGTCAATGGGGGCTTGGTTGGTTCTTAAAGTGGGGGTGGTAATATTTCCCACACCAAGGTTCAAATATCTCCAGTGACATGTTCAACTCTTGTGGGCTGTGTTCGTGTGCAAGAGAGATATTTATTGTAGTTGGAGCGTCTTAGCCAAAGGATGCTGAGTTGAATGTTGTAAGCTGGTTTGGCTTCATTGAATATATTCCCAGATTGGGGAGGTGCATGCTTACTGACTTGTGATATGAGAAGCATCTCTCAAACAAAAAACTTTCACGAGATCAAATGCCATTGTTGAGTATGTTAAATGACTGTTGTTTGTAAATTCTATATTGCAGGCTTCTTATTGATAAGAGATGGAGGATAATCGACCTTCATGCGCTTTGGTTTTAATTTTATGCATATTTGCATCAAATAATATCCAGTATGAAGGGTTCTATTATGTAAAATTCATTGCGTAAAACCCCCCAGGAAAATAATTAGTCAATATAGAAGCTATTTATAAAACATACATGGTATATTTTATTAATTATTATCCTGTTTTACATTTATAACAGAACCCTTTTTCACTTTCTCTTCAAAAGATAGAAGTTATAGTTTCAACAGTTACAGATTGTATTCCCCTCAAAGTTTTCAATAATGTTAGAATTACGGCCTTTAGGTAGTTATTTTATTGAATTTTTGGCAACCCGATCTTTACTAGTTGTCTTGTCATCAGGAAGATTTGCAACCTAGACTGGCATTTGGAACTGAATATATTCTTATTTATTATCTGAATTTTAGTCTCTCGTTTTCTAGTTAGTTTTGCTTTATGCTTCCATTTCAAGATTCTACAATGTTATATTCTAGATCCTTCTAGTTCCCCATTTTAGTTAGGCTCTTCTTATGCTATCTTATTGTCAAGTGTATATATGCTTGGGTGTCACAGTCATACTGAGACAAGGTGACTAATAGTGGGAATAATATATATGCAGGTGTCATATCAGGTGCTCTTCTCTACATTCGTGATGACTTTACTTCTGTGGAAAATAGTACCTTTTTACAGGTATCTGTGAAAACTTAATTTCATCTTACATATGGGTTGTTATAATTAATAAATCCTCTTTTTTTCTCATCAAAGAACATCTCTTTTCTTCTCATCAAAGAACTTGTGTGTGGCTGGCTGTTCACAACCCATTGCCTTGTATTTCAACAGGAAACTATTGTTAGTATGGAAATTGTGGGTGCTATAATTGGAGTAGAAATAAGTGGATGGATTAGTGATACCTATGGACGCAGGCTGTCAATAGTTATAGCTGATTTATTTTTTATTCTTGGAGCAATCATCATGGTTGCTTCTCCAGATCCATATGTTCTCATACTTGGCAAGATGTTGGTGGGGTTAGGTGTTGGTATTGCATCAATCACTGCCCCTATTTATATTGCAGAAGCTTCACCTTATGAAATAAGGGGAGCACTAGTGAGTACAATTACACTCATGACTACTGGGGGTCAGCTCCTGTCATATGTTGTGAATCTAGCATTTACTGAGGTAAGAAGCCTTGTTGCTGAATGGATTTTTATCTATAATATTTTCTTGTATTTGTTATGGTTTTTCAACTTGTCTATTGATTTTTCATTGGTTGCACAAAGTTGCATGAAACAAGTGTCTTGAGATTTAGTGGGTATCCATGTAATTTATCCAACGAATTCTGTATCAAATATCTTTCTCATAAAATCTCTATTGAGTCTGCATTTCTCCTCTTGATGCTGAAATATATTTCTCAACCACATAATATGCCTAGCCTAAATTCTATGCATAGTTGCTGCATTTTCTCGGGCTTTGACCAAAGGGATACATTGTTTCTTGCATATTTTTTGGAGTAAAGGTGTTGTTCATCAGAGTTTACTTTCATTACTTGCATATGTGTTTTGCAATATAGGTACCAGGGATGTGGCGCTAGATGCTAGGTGCAGCAGGGTTACCATCCCTCTTACAACTTGTGTTGATGTTGTTCTTGCCAGAATCTCCACGTTGGCTCTTTGTGAAGGTTTAGCTAGTCTACATAGAATTGCTGTTTTTTATCAAATGTAATGAAATTTCTTTAGAATGCATCTGCAACTTATTCATGTTTTCTTTAAACATAGAACAAGCAAGTTGAGGGTGTTGCAGTTCTAGAAAAGATATATGACCCTGATCGTCTGGGGAGTGAGATCGAACAACTATCTGTTGATGTTGAAGAAGACCTTCACGGGAGGGATTCCAGTGGAAAATTATCATACCTAGACCTGTTTAAGCCCAAGGAAGTAAGACGTGCTTTATTTACTGGAGTAGGTCTTCAGGTATACAGATGCAAAAAATTTGTATCTTATTCTTCAAGAATAATTGATGTGCCTTTCGAGTTTTTCTTAGTATTTTGATCATGGCATGCACCATGAATGGATGTTGAGTCTGTTTCTAATATTTTTTTAACAGTAACAAGTATTGTATTCACAGGAGGAGAAAACCATATAGGCACCTCATCTACCCCCAGGGCTTATACCTGTAGTCTCTCCTCCTACTTATGCCCATAGGCAACAATATACAGAATTGGATTGAGAATATTTAAAGCAGCCCAGTCCGTACTACGAATTACAAAATGGGAATCATAAACCATTGCTACTTGACTATCATTCCTTTAGGGGATAGACAAACTGAAGGCATAGCCTTATACAAAATCCTAGCATTTTCTAAAATAGAAAACTTCCTAGCTCTGAGAAATGACCAGCTTGTGGCTATGCCTTATGATTGGCAATCATGCTTTCTTGGCTGGTGGCTTTTCCATGGGCTACTCGCTCTGCTCTTTCTGTTCTGTAGGGGGGCGATCATTGCCCTTTTTGATCTCTCTAATCTAGTCTATCATGGATTGGTTCGGGCTTATACCTGTAGGCTCTCCTCCTGCTTATGCCCATAGGCAACAATATACAGAATTGGATTGAGAATATTTAAAGCAGCCCAGTCCGTACTGCGAACTACAAAATGGGAATCATAACCTATTGCTACTTGACTATCATTCCTTTAGGGGATAGACAAACTGAAGGCATAGCCTTATACAAAATCCTAGCATTTGCTAAAATAGAAAACTTCCTAGCTCTGAGAAATGACCAGCTTGTGGCTATGCCTTATGATTGGCAATCATGCTTTCTTGGCTGGTGGCTTTTCCATGGGCTACTCGCTCTGCTCTTTCTGTTCTGTAGGGGGGATATCATTGCCCTTTTTGATCTCTCTAATCTAGTTTATCATGGATTGGTTTGGGCTTATACCTGTAGGCTCTTCTCCTGCTTATGCCCATAGGAAACAATATATAGAATTGGATTGAGAATATTTAAAGCAGCCCAGTCCGTACTGCGAACTACAAAATGGGAATCATAACTCATTGCTACTTGACTATCATTCCTTTAGGGGATAGACAAACTGAAGGCATAGCCTTATAAAATATCCTAGCATTTGCTAAATAGAAAACCTCCTAGCTTTGAGAAATGACCAACTTGTGGCTATGCCTTATGATTGGCAATCATGCTTTCTTGGCAGGTGGCTTTTCCATGGGCTACTTGCTCTACTCTTTATGTTCTGTAGGGGGGTGATCATTGCCCTTTTTGATCTCTCTAATTTAGTCTATCATGGATTGGTTCAACTCCTCAACAGCTCAAGTTCTCTCCTTGGCTGCAGCTATCCTGATTTTCTGCTACTCACCTTGTTAACGGAGGCTGATATTCTGCATGATTTCTACTGCCCTCATCTCCTGCTGCAGGTACCCCATTGACCTGGGTAACTTTTTAGCGGTTTCCTCTAGGATTTTCTCCAGTTTTCCAGTATTCTCTTTGCATTCTGAGATGTCATATTGCATCCACCCGACTTCTCCTTCTGTAGCTAGCTGAGCCATTGGGGCAGTTGTTGCACATTATGGAGTTCTTGGGAGTCTCCAAGATAGTCTTGAGGCTGATAATGTTTGAGGATGTTTCTATTAACCTTGCTACCTCTGTGAGTGATTTTCTAGGGAATCTCAGGAATCTCACCAAAGGATATGAAGTGATTCCCTTTTTTCCATGACTGGCTCTCTTATCTTTTCCTGGATTTGTTCCTTGTAGTTCAGGTCTTGCACGCTTTCTAGGCCTTTGCTGGTAGCAATCTCTGATACGGAGGCCTTGTTTCCCCCCCTTTTCATAAGATGACGTGACATTTGGGAGTGTGTCATCTGCCCATCCTGATTTCTTCCCTCTTCTTTGTTTTTCTGCCTATCTTATTCTGGCATCGTTGGACTAGTATTGGCATGAGGGGAGCATCCATCCAATCCCTTTCCTCTAATTCTGATTTCTTTTAACACTATGGCGGATATGTGATGGTCACCTCCATACCCATCTCTTCTTCCAGGACCCTCAGTTCTCACATACCCAATGATGATTTTGGAATTTTTATCCCTTGAAGCACTACTAATGCTTCTGCTTTGTTGTTAGCAGTCGTTCCCTAACCCCATGAGAGTTATTTTACTTTTTGACCTCCTGGGTCATGATGACACCACCTGCTCCTGCAGCTCCTGGATTCCCTTTTTCTACACCATTGAATAATAAAATGAAGTTTTTTTATGCATATTCAGGTTCTAATGTCCCCATCTACGGGTCCCAGCCTCCAGCTTGTATGGTCCTCGTTATTCCCAGCAAATGCAAAAATTTGGTCCTCGTTATTCTCACACAGGAAAATATTAATTGGTTTAAAAGTATCGCCAGCAAGAGTTCATATCTACCAGTTATCTTCAAGGGACCTGCAGTGAACAGAGGAAAATCAATGGCATTGTAGTAA